>BGNK01001093.1:0-20695 GCA_003297005.1 Symbiodinium sp. clade A Y106 | reverse complement strand
AGCACCACCACCACCACCAGCACCAGCACCAGCACCAGCACCACCACCACCACCACCACTACCACTACCACGGCCAATACTACGACGACGACGACTACTAATACCAATACTGCCACTGCTGCTGCTGCTCCTGCTCCTGGTGCTACTGCTACTGCGACTACGGCTACGGCTACGGCTACGGCTGCTGCTACTGCTACTGCTGCTGATGCTGATGCTGATGCTGCCACCACTACGACAACAGCAACAACAACAACAACTACTACTACTACTACTACTACTACTACTACCGCTACCACTACCACTACCACTACCACTACCACTACCACTACGACGACGACGACTACCACTACCACTACCACTACTACTACTACTACTACTACTACTACTCCTACTACTAACTCCTACTAACTCCTACTACTACTACTACTAGTACTACTAGTACTAGTACTACTAGTACTACTAGTACTACTAGTACTAGTACTAGTACTAGTACTACTACTACTACTACTCCTACTACTACTACTACTGCTACTGCTACTGCTACTGCTACTACTTACTACTGCTGCGACCAGGATAGGCTCAAGTAGTGTGACAGCAACACCGATAGTGAGCTTCCCGTGACTTGCTGAAGGCGCAGCATTCGGCCACCATGATCTCGGTGCGGGGCTGTGGTCTCGTGGTCTCTTGTGGATGTCACATCGGTTGCTGCCGGCACTTGCATCAGCAGAAGGGTTACCTTAAAGGCGCTATTTGTGATGGGACTTCGCCGTACTGAAACCCACTTTCTAACAACTCTCAAGTGCCACGTATTCACAGCCTGTTGCCGCTGTCTGCAGTGGCAAGTTTACAAGCGAGAGAGACATCCTTGCATGGCCGGTTTCCTGGAAGCACGTCTCTTCCTCCATGTTTGTGCTCAGGCAGAGTCAGCCGAAAACCGGTTTCACCGCTTCCCATGAGGATCAAAGTTTCCATGGGAGAGAACCAGTGCTCTGCGCCACCCAATCAGCATGCACACCTCTTTCCCCACACTGCAAACTCTAAGGCTCTAAGGTGGCACAGATAAATTCCATGCGCAAGAGGCGCCCCACTTGCTGGAATGAGCAAACTGCCCCAGCAAGTCGGCCATCTTTCATCCGGACTTTATTTGCATACCTCGGAGCTATGTTGTGGTTGTCAGCACTTGTTGTCGTGTGCAACGAAGCGCTCGTACATGCAGCTCGCATAAGCTTACTAGTCTAGCTCAACTCGAAGGACTCAGTCGTCTTTCGACGCGCAAGCAATAGAAAGACCAGAGTCAGAGCAGGGTTCCGTCAGGGCATGGTTCTGTTCCAATGGTGCCACGGTCGGGTCTTAGTTCACGTTGCCTTGCATGACATGTGCTTTTTGTTTGATGAAGGAGTGAGTACACGGTAGCACGCGTCTACTCTGTTCCACATCTGAATCGACTGTGTTTTGATGCATGTCCGGATCGGCGCAGGGCTCAAGTGCTTGCAGTTGCAGAACTAAAGTTTGCAGCATGGCGCATGCATAGTCCGAGATGGTGGAATTGGTTCTTCAGCAGGCGCAATGCAGCGTAAGTGCACCTCAACACGTGTGTCTCCTTGGTCACTTGTCCGGTAGGACATTTCATCCTCACAGACCACCGTAGCTGCTGTCAGCATCGGAGATTCGCGGGGCGCCTTCGAAAACGGAGTGTAGCTTGAATATGCAGTCCGTACTGCCCGAGGCAGACAGTCGGAAACCTGAGGGATTCTACATCCTTCCATTTTGCAAAGGCCGATGCTTCCTCTGCAAGGCCCATGTGTACCTTGTGGGTGGGTCCACACACAGGCGACTGGACACTACGGCAAAGTGGAAGTCTTCCATCGCTTGGGTGGCTGCAGGATGCCCGGCTTTCTGAAAAGTGGGGTGTCAAAAGTCGTCCTTGCGCAGATCGGTTCGAGGTCGCTTAGACCCGGTCCTCGCCAATGTCCCAGAAGCCAAGGCCGCAAGCCACGCACTTCGACTCATGTGGGGTTCAAGCATGTCAGACGATGCAGGTCTTGCTCCGAGAGGCCAACAGCCCGGAGCTCGATCTTCGTTTCGCTCATGGGCGCAGGGACGCGTGCATACGAGGCTCGCAGGAGGCTTCTCGGGAGGGGGACCCAGCCCCAGAGCAACCGGCAGAAGCCTCAGCCTCGACTGCTTGGAAAACGTGACTGGAAGATGATCTCCCTGCCCGACCAAGGCTTCTGATTTGGGTGCCAAATGCTCCGCATCAGAGTACATCAAGATGCCTCGCACTAAACACCCCTGCATAGCGTGTGCTGTGACCTGGAACGTTTATGAATTATGCGGGAAACCGACATTCCAGCCTGACCATCCCATCCACGAGGGACTGCAATCTCGGCTCAAGTGCAGCTTGGGGCGTCGAATCGGCGCTTCTTCGACGGAACCTCAGACGCTGCCTAGAGGAACGATTTTCGGAGCAATGGCGCTTTTTGGCGAGCTTGCGCCAAGCCTCGCCACATGGACGACACCTACCCCAGCTTGTGCATCCCAGCCTGCGAGGGCGAGAGGGCCGAAAGCGCTCGGTGGCCGAGATGCTCGGGCGCCCGCTTTCTCGCACCCGGCCTTCTTTGCTGGACCTAGCCTCGCCAGCCTCACCAGTCTCACCAGACTATCTCTATCTCTGGCTTCTGTCGCTGCTGCAAAGAGTCTCAGCAGCAGGCGAGCAACGAGCTCGAAGGGCCCTCCAGCATGGGCCGCCGAAGACTTCAGATATGTATACCCCTTCTCCGGCGGTGTCGAGGCCTTCTCCTTCAAGCCGGCGACCAAAAGATATACTATTGATTTTCTCAGGTCCAGCTACTTCTTGATTCTCCACGTCATCGCCTTCGCCTGCGGACCATGCTTGAGCAAATGTAAAGACCTCGCGACCTAGAGATTGGGCGTAGCGAATGGTGCATTGTTGCCCCGTCCATTTTCGGTTACAAGGTACCCCTATGTTTTTGGTTGTACTTGCAATGGCTACACACATACACATTGTGTTGCCTCCAACAGCTCGTGACTGCAGGACCGAGTACGTTTTCACTTCCTGCTCTTCTCTGCTGCCTTGGTCTCTTCGTGTCACTCCAGACGCTGGGAATTTCGCTGTCCTACCATCGACATTTGACCCACCGCTCTTTCCAGTGTCACAAGTACTTCGAGCCGCTGGGAATCAGATACGTCTAGCTTCTCCTCACGAAGTAGCGTCGTACCCAAGCTAGATCGGATGGTGACTAAGCCTGGACACGATTGCCTAGCTTTCCTTGGTGATATGAGGTACTTCATCGCGTATTGCGGCGCGTTAAACATGCAGGGCAATCCGATTTGGTGGGCCATGAACCACACATGGCACCACAGATTCTCGGACACTCCCTGGGATCCGCACACTCCACGCGAGGCACGTCACGCTGGAGTATGCTGCCCTAAGGCCCTACAGCCCCCCACAACCCAAGACCCAGCCATATGGGGATTTCCGAAATTAGGGGACCCTAATATGGTACCCTAAATAGTAGGATCATTATTAAATTATAAGGACCCAAAATAAGATATCCCTAATTTTCGGAAACTCGAATATCCAGAAGCAAGTGCTTTGAGCAGGGGCTCTGGACCGCCCATGCCGGGTGGTTCTTCGAGAAGGAGACTGGGTTCTTGTTGAGGGGTTGAATTTAAGTTACGTTCATCAGGAAACCATATTATTTACTATTGACCATAATAGGGATCTATAGCAAGTAAAATGGTAACCATATTAACTATTTGGTTTGGTTTACTATACAATGGTAACTTAAATTGAACTCCTTAACAAGAACCCAGGAGAGGGTTCTTGAGAAGATGCCGAAGGCCATTGTGGCCTCACACAACCACGTGGAGCCCGGCGAGGAGGATGAAGCCTACCTCCCTTGGTTCTACAAGGAGTCACCGGAGTTCTACGACTGGCTTCGGCAGACCTATTACATACACCAAGTCTCTCAGGTTGCGCTGTTGTATCTGTTGGGTGGGTGGAGCTTCGTTGTCTGGGGCTTTGTGATCCGACTCCTCCTTGGCATTCACGGATCTGTCCTCAGTTGGCCGTAGCAGTGCCGTAGCCTTTGCAGTAAGTGCGGCACACTGATGCAGAATTACGCAGCGGTCTCAGCGGCAGGACGGTAGGGGTCCCCGAGTCCCCGAGCCCGGTCCAGAACTGAGGAGTTTCGGCAGTGAACTCCTTTGCGCATGTTTGGGGGGAGCAGCCCTTCAAGACCGGTGACGACTCCAAGAACAATGTCTGGGTGGCAATGGTCTCGTCAGGCGAAGGCTGGCACAACAATCACCACGCATTCCCAAGGTCCGCAAGGCATGGGCTTTTCCCGCCTCTTGCTTCAATTAGTCCTGACTTGCCGTCGTACTGCCCACGGACTAACCTCAAGCCGACATGACAACGAAGGGGACAGTTCGATCTGACCTATGCATCTCGGCCGCACCTTCAGGGACGTCCAGGTTTCAGGTGAAAAATTGCTTGTAGCGGGTGACGTTCTCCGCACGGTCATGGGACATCATGGGATATTCTGTAGCCTGCTTTTCATGTCCCGTAGGCCGGGGTGTACAGCAGGCAGGCATGCGCAAGGCAGCGTGGCCGTGGGAAGCCGGCGTCAAAGGCCTTAGTTCGGCATAGAGCCCGACCCAACCCAGCTTACTCAGAGAGAGCCTTCAGATAACGTTGCTTTCGTATTGGTCAGCCGCTGCAACTGAGAATTTGATCCTCGTGCTGGAGAAGCTGGGAGTGGTTTGGGATGTGCAGCTTCCCAGCGATGCGCGAATTGCTACAAAGCTGCTCTCTGCGAGCGAAGCGAAGGAAGCGAAGGCGAGCGAAGCGAAGATGGATGTCCCTGTTGCGAGTGAGGCCTAGATAGGCCGGGGCCGTGATCCTCGCCAGACTACGGGTCAAATGCAATAGAAAGGCTCGCCGTTGCACGAGTGCCGGGACTTCGTGCTTCTGGTGGTAGGGTGTGCAGTCCCTCCAATCAGCCTTTCGTTTCTAGAAGTTGCTCACACGCTCTCCATACTGTACTGATCAGAGCCAGCTGAGGCATGACTTAGAAGTGCGGCTGGCTGGCGCTGTGGAAGCGCCTCTGTTGAACGGGGCCTTTGTTGAACGCGTAGCGAGCTTCTGTAGCAAGTTCTAGCGTTCTAGCGGCTACAGTGACTGAACCTTTTCGTCGTTAAGATATTCTTCGGTCCAGCTGCATCGTGGCGGCGTGATCCCTTTTGAGCCTGCAGGAGCTTCTCAAGAAGCGGCCGCCACCAGAGGCTGCTTGCGAGTTCTTGGCCGCGGCGCTGTCCCTGTCTTACTGCACAGGTTCTACTGTAGCAGCTCTAGTCGCCGGTTCTGCGCATTATCGAGTGATATCTTTAGACAACGCGCTAAAGATGTCGCCATGAAGCCAGACGAGGGGCCACAAAGATGTGGTTATGGTTGTGCCACCGAGGTGCGCAGGCTAGCTCTGGGAGCAGCAGCCTTGTTCGACTCGTCTTGGGCTGCATGTGCACGGTGTGTTAACGTTTCTTCGGTGCTGTCTCTGAACCTCGGAGACTGTGCGACCGGTCCTAGCCGAGCCAGCCGTCCGTCAAACGTCGCTGTCTCCAGTATCATCTGCTGATGGTAGTTTGCTTTTGCTTGCACGGCTAGTTTCTACAACGGCCAAGCCAGATCAGTAAAAGGGCCAAGCTTCCGTGTCATAGTTGCAAAGACCACGATTCGATTGGATACTTTGCCAACCGCTTGTGCCCCAGCTCTGAGTGGTTTTGTTCCGTTGAGCCTCCGACTAAGCGCTGCAGCGTGAAGCTGGAGACATCACCACAAGAGTTTGACAAGAGCTTGGACCCGGAAGTCATACAGCATCATACAGTCATACAGGTAAACATGATCCTCGATCCGACTGAAAAGCCTTGCAAAGATAATGTACCCTGCAGCTTTATTCGATACCTACGAAACGCTGCATGCTTTCACGCACACGTGCAGATAGTCGATCAGAGCCTAAGAGCGGTATCTAGGAGAGCTGTTTGCAAGTGCTTGCTGTGATGCAATGGCGGCGAGTGCAGGAAGCCGGGAGCTGAGCAGCGGAGCAAAGCGGAGCAGGGCTCAGTGCGCTGAATCGGCTCGAGTCGTGTAGGCTTGGATGCGTTCTTAGCTCTTGCTGCTCGGCTCCCTCGAACAGCAGCTGCAGGAGGCACAACTCCTAGGTCCTAGGTGCTTGCACTCGGGTTCCGACTGGTACTTGGTGGGGACTTCGATGTAATGTGTAGAGGCTGCGGTAGCCTCGGCATGAATGGTTGTCGCCATCTGCAGGGCTCCGGCCGCAGCATGCTGCCACTGCAGCTGAGCTGCTTCAGCAGGCATTTCGACGGTTCCTGCACCAATACTGGTCGTGATGCACAAACTACCTCTGGTCTGGGACTGCTCACAACTAGGATCCTATCTGGGATGCTTGGAGGCGAAAAAATTAGTTATTAGTTGGGGGTTTTCTGTGCAGGCAGAGAAGCTGGTCGCTGCACACCCGCAGCGCTCTGCGGAGATCGCCATGGCATGAAGCCTAGACAGTAGTGTGATGATCTGATCTCTCGCATGTCCGTGTCTTGTGGTGCTGGGCAATGAGCCAGTGACAGAGGGAGAGAGAGCTCGAGTGGCAGTTTCCTGGTGGGCCGAAAGTGCCTTACAGGACCAGCCTCTGGCATCTTGCGAGGGGGAGGGGTGCGCTTTGCTGGGCGTTGTGCCTTCATGCCTGGGGGAAGGCGAGAGCAAGAGAGAGAGAGAGCTTCACAGTTGTTTCACGCCGTGCGCGAAGCTTGGACATGCATCTGTCTTGAAAGAACAAGAAAGACGGGAGCGGGAGCGTACTCGTTCTGGCACTCTCGCTCTCTCTGCCTCTCTTTCCCGCCTTCGCTCGCTCTGCGTAGGGGCAAGAGCTTCGATACCGACCCAGGTAGCTGGACGAATCAGCCCCATAGCTGCGCAGCCTGGGCTGACTGAGTCGTTTGCTCGCACCTTACCTAGCAACATGCTTCTGGAAGCCTACCGTAGGGCCCTAAAATTCGCAGGTCGTAGCTTGAGGCAAAGCCAATGTTTTGTGAGTCCACGTGCCTGCTGCAATCCGCATGTCCAATGGGCCTCTGAAAAGACATGGACAAATAGCGCAAAATAAGCAAGAGGACTGGAAGACACTGGAAGTCGGAAGCACGTGGCAATCGAATCCTGCCAAGAGCGAGGTGGTTGGCTGAGAACAAACAGGTGAATCAAACAAGATCATGGTGCAGTCTTTCGAAGAGCTTCAACCGGCATGCCGCAGCTGGGGTAGCTTCGGTACGCCCATGGTATGCCTTTGGGGTACAAGCGCGAGATCTCGTTTCCTCGACCAGCCATTTGCCTGCATGGTTGATTGAAAGTTTGGCTTCCATTTTTCGGATCTGAACCTCAGAGAGACAGGCTCATGGACGCGGCACTACCATTCCGCGCGGCCACACGACACCATCAGGCTCAAGAAAGCACGCATGGAGGCTGAATGTCTGATTTGTCCCGACTCGAAATTCCAGGTGCTGGGGGTCTGATTGCTGCGGCCGGCGTGGCTCTGGACAGCGATCGCCGTCACTGGCAACCTGTTACCCGTCCCCGGACTCAGCTGGTCAGCTGGTCAGATGAGGTGGTTGGTTACACCGTTACACCTTCCGTTTTTGAACAGCCGGACCGGAGGCCCCGGAGATGGCAAAGTGGTAAGGCTTTCTGCAACAGCCAGGACTGCGAGTGCTTAGCCAACGGGTGGAGAGCCCTGACCTGGTGAGCCTGGCAAGAAGGACGCCTCGCCGGTGGGTAAAGAATGAGCCTGACAAAGATGCACCTTCCTTGCACAAGCTCATGCCCTGGGAATCTCGGCAGCAAGGTGCTGCGAGGCTTCGGGTCCTGTCTGGCATAGGGCAGTTGATGGCACGCTGCCTAGGCTGGCAGGGAGAGGCGCAAGCATCTTGGACGCACGGGATTCCAATGTTCTGTGTAATCCGAACTGCCCGTGTAGCCTGGGCGATGATGCTGAGGTCTGCGATGGCGGCTCAGTCAGAGATGCACGAGGCAATGGCTGGCACGGCGCAACTTTTGTCGATGCCGTGCAGCTGCAGGAGGCCGCAGCGAAGCCAAGCGAGCCCGCTCGAAGAGCCTCGACTCAGGCAAAGGTCACCTTCGCAACGACCTTCGTCATGCTTGTGGTGCCTAGCAAGTCTCAGGCTGAACAGCAGCAGCAGCAGCAGGGGGGTCAAGAGTCCATCACTGGCATCGAAGGCTTTGTCTTTTCTGCTGAGATCGTGGCTGACCGTAGTCTCTGGTCTCCGGTCTCCGGCCGTGAGGATTCCAGCCACACCTTCAACAAAAGCGGCGGAGTGTGACGGAAGCGATGGCAGGACAGTTTCTTTGGCGCTTTGTTGTGGAACTGCTAGAATAACCAGAAGCGGGTCTGTGGGCTTTCAGGATTGCAATCCGACCTTCTGAGTTTCTTTGATGCAATCTGCTGCCGGCATCTTCCTATGAAGCTGTGCTAGAAAGAATCCAGGCATGCTGCTTCGAGGTCATTCAATAAAGCCGAACTATCGGTACCGGGCTGGCATGCCAGGCATTGTCTGCGTCCGCACGTCGGTTATGAATTCTTTCCAGAGGTTCCATATTCTTGAGTGGCTACACCCGGCTTCTTTTGTCTGCCGAAACGCTTTTCGCTCTGTCTGCAGGCGTGTGGGACACGATACAGGAGAATGCCAGCGCCAAGGTGTGGTTCTGCTTTTGATCCACACGCAAGACTAAGAGTTCTGCTCCTGGAGGTGGCGAAGATGAGGCGTGCTTTGATGGAGGCAGCTGAGAGACGAGAGGTGCGGAATCTCAACCATGGAAGCAATTGGATCCGATGTGATAAGCAGGTTCTGTAGGGTTGCTGGATGACACCGGCCCGAGAAACCGGAATTCGAAAGCCCACAGGGATCATTCTCACAGGAAGAGTTGTCATCACCGCAAGACAGGCAAAGCAAGCGGAGCAGGCAGCACTTCGGGACTCTTCCATTTTGTCCGGTATCGGAGCTCAGAGTGGTGCCAACGACAACCTAGCCACCTGCGCGTGAGTGCCGAACATGAGTTCCTGCTCAGTTGATCATGGAAAGTCGATCTCAGAAGCAGCCACGGATGAGTTCTCCATCTCGCCGCTACTCACAGTTGCCGGGCTCCTGTTGCACTCCTCCACAGGGCCTGTCTTTGAGCCCGGTGTTCGGATTCATCGGACCAAAGGTGGTGCTCTTCTTCCATGCTCCCTGCAATCCGCTGAACATGGATGACATTTTGATCCTCAGGCACCCCAGCAGTCTTAGCCTGAACAGCACTCATGCGAGCAGCTTCGTCTCTCAAGGAAAGCGCGCCAGGCGATCGAAGCGTACCATCAGGCCACGCCATTGCAAGACGACTGAAGTCAATGGGTGTGGCACGACACTGGAAGGTCGCTGTTGCCGGTGCTTTGGTCATCCCTTTCAGCACTCTCGCCCTCCAGTGTGCCGGCTGCAGCTAGTTGCGATTAATTGCTAGCACCTTGTTTCTGCGCCGTAGAGAGTCCAGCCTTTCCTTGGCTGCTCACCCAAGGTTTTCAATATCTTTACTCATGGGTTTTGCCACACCTCATTGGGTCGCATGGTGTGGTTTAGCCGTCTACTGTGAACTGTAGCCACCTCTGCGGCCGTCGCTGTTGTTGTGCAGCAACCATGGGACTTACATGATCTTACGGTAATCACAAGCTCTCTGCTAGTTTATTTTCGTGTTTTCTTGACCCTACAGGGCTGGCTCTGATAGCATGGAAGCACGGGCGTTCGTGCCGCTCTGCTCTATGCAGATGCCTATGGGAGTTTCCGAAAATTAGGGGTACCCCTTATTTCGGGGTCCTTAAAGTCAGGATCCTACTATTTAGGGTACTATATTAGGGTCCCCTATGTTCGGAAACTCCCATATTGGTTTCAATTCAGTGCTCAGTGCTGAAGCCAACCAGTCGTTCCTGGCCGAACCAGCCTTGTGGTTTATGGCCGCAAAGAATGGATTGTTCAGGTTCTCCTGTCATGCCTTGTATTGGATCTCGAGCTATGCAATCACACGAATGGACCTGGAACCTTTGCACTGCTGCTTTCTTCCTGCCCGACATGTATGTGTGCAGACATACGCGGACATGCGTATCATGATCAGCCTACCATGCTGTGCCCCTTTCCGCTGTTCGGCCATGTTCTTTTCGAGGAAACGGTTTGCCGGCGAGAAGGGAGCAGTTCTTCTCCCATTTGACTTCCGTATGGACAGGGTGCTCTTATGTTTTGATGTTCTATGGGCCATGCATGTATTTCTGCAGAGCAGGAGATGGCCCAGAGCGTGATCGACACCGCGGAGCAGCCTGCGCCCCAACCTTCGCAAGGCATTGGCATGGCAAGCAAAATCTCAAGCGTCTCCTTGTGCATTGACCCTTGTTGCATCTGATCTCGGGTACAGTGAGTACCTCTGCCTCCAACCATCTCTGCTGTAGCTATCTGTAAGTGGCCCTGTTGACTGTTCGCCCTGTTTGGGTCTCTATTGGTTGGCATCCACAAACAGTTGCTTTCGCTCAGCTTTCCCAATAAAGCGCATAACGGTCAATTCAACGTGTGCTCTTGCATGCAACACCATGCCAGAAAAGCAACATCTTCTGGCACATGCTTAGGGCCATGTGCAGTCACTTCGAGCTGCAAGCCAAGCTTAAACGGGATGTGTCAAAATGTCCATATCGCAGTAAGTGAGAAAACGTTGAATCAGCAGTGCCACATGAGATATTTGCAAGCATACAGAAGAGACCTGCTGCTGGCGCTTTCCAGCTCAGGGGGTCGTGGATTCTGACCGACAACTGTGAGGTGCTCCCGACTCCACTTGTATGCTTGCAGACAGTCGCAATCGCTGTGTTTCCAAAGCCCTAGATTATATGTAGTAGAGTAATAGTATGTTATAGTATAGTATCTTATATTATGTTCCGTTTTCGCAGGAAGGGTGCTTGGCATCTGCACCGGGCTCGCTCCTGCACTACTTCGCCGAATATACAAGGCCAGAACGAACGAGACACTCCGCAAGTCTGCATGGTGCTTGCAAGCAAAAATATTCGAAGGAATTGTGTAGAAACGGCCATTTGCAGGAGTCGTCTATACGATGCCGGCTACGAGACGAAAGTGCTTGAGGCAAGCGTGCAGTCTACCCGGAGCTTTGACTACACATGGCAAAGTCCAGATAGTTTTGACATGCTCAGCTAGTTTCTCATGCGTGCGCAGCACAGCCATTGATGTGATCGAGTTAGATAAGTCGTCCGCGCGAATGCATTCCTTTGCAGGTAAGGTACGAGGACGTGGGCGTCAATGCTCACCCCTGATGATCAAGACGCCGCATAATTGAGCCCGCAAAAAACGAGATGTGCTCAGCAACATGCTATAACATGCTTGACGCACATGTTGAACAGTCGCAGGACTGCTTGTGGAGTGACGGGGACGTTTCAAAGACCGAGCACCGCGTGGTGGAGGCGAGTCTGTGGGATGCTATTCAACTTCTGCGTGTTCTTTTTGCTGCGGCAGGATCCTTATGGTCTGGTTGCGATCTCAGTCACATGAGCCCAGTTACAGTATTTGCAAGATACTGCGGGCACGTATGGAGCGCCTTTTCAGCTTTCATCCTGCTTGTTGAGAAGCAGAGCTTTCTCACAGTTTTTGTCGCAGTTGGGTAACATTTTACATTTTATGGGTACTTAAACCTAGGAAGGAATCGAAAGTTTCATTTTTAATATTACCTCAACCATGGCATAGCAGTGAGGTTCCGGAGGTGCCGAAGACGGCCAATGTCCGAGGGCTTTTTCGTGTGCTGATCGAGTGCCCCAAGCAGGTCGGCCGAGCTTTTGGATTTTAGGGTTTAGGGCTTAGGGTTTGGGTTTAGGGTTTGGGGTTTGAGGAATGCAGGGCTTCCGGTTTGAGGTTTCGGGTTTTGGGCTTTGTGCGATTGGAACACCTTGGTCCGGTTGACACTTTCTCGTGTTTATAGATGGTTCATGGTCGTGGCAGATGGCGGCTGTGGAATCTCCAGAAACGAATGCATCTTCCGGTCCACTCGTGTCATGATTGATAATTGCTAGGCCGTGCTCCAAAACGATCTCGACCCCCTTTTTCTTCCGCTCTGCCCTCTCCTGCGTCGTACTGCCTATGGTGCAGCAAGCTTGTGTGCTAAATGAGATAGTGTTCTCATATTAAAAACAATATCAAGAATAGCAATAGAAATAGTAGTAATATTAAGAGTAATGATGGCAATAATAAGCATAATGACACTAGTACCAATATTATTTTGGCTCACGAAGCCGAAGCTGCGCTGCCATGCTTTGCATTCGGCCAGTCTCTAATTATTGCCTTGCACTACTAGTATTTTAATGCTGGATGTCAACAAAGCTGGTTGGAGGCCGAATTACTCACGGGAGTAAAAAGCATTTGGGTGTCGTGCCTGCAGAAGATTTGTCGTCGCTGGCTGTGGTGAAACGAGCCATGCAAATGTGCCACGGCACTTCGCACCTTTCTCTGCGCCTCGAACGGCCGAAGCAGACTCTGATTGGTCGCGCATGATGTGGCAATCCACTCCGCCCTTCTCTCACCGTCCCCACCGGCTCCCTGGTATAGGAAGCTTGCGTCAACTAGTCGTAACGAAGAAGTTAAGCGGCATTGAGTCCAAGGCAACATGCGCGCAGGTTGGCTTGGATGTGCTGATTTTCGAGCTCTGCTTCGCAGGTGCACTGCCGCGAGCTCTTGCGAAGATCCATCTGGCTGCTTTGCCGCGGGGAGGATGTTCTGCATAGTAACTGTTGGCAGTCTATGGAGACCCTAAACCCTAAACCGTCGCTTGCGACACAGGAGACCTCGGCATGTTGCGATGTCCTGCGCCGCCTGCTCGGCGCATCTGCGGCAGAGCTCCTCCAGCGTTGGGCCTCACGCCACCAGGTTGGGGCTCGAAGATGGCGGACAAACGTAAATGTTTTGGTGTGAAGATAATATAACGACGAGGGTGATACCGATGACAGTCTGCAGCGGCTGCTGCTGCTGCTGCTCCTGCTGCTGTTGGTGATGACAGTGATAAATGCAATGATGGTGACATCGACGAGAAAATAGCGAGCAGTACTAGTCCATGCTGGAGATGATGCTTACGCAGATGATGGTGATTTGTGAGGGATGGATGGAGGGAGGGATGGATGGATGGATAATGAGGGTGGTGCTGTCAAGAAGGTGATGGTTCCCCCCTCGCCAGTGTCTGAAAAGGAAAGCTCGCCCCACTGCGATGAACCCTACACCCACCCGCTCCACGGGCCCAAAGTGTAAGTCTGAATGATCAAAGCGGCCCCCCATGGGTCTGCATATCGCAGGGAAGCCTTTGTCTGCAGGAGGGCGCTCGCTCCAAATTCAGGACCCAGCTCCTTGGGCCATTGGGTGTTGGGTTTCAGGGGTTACTGAGACTCTAGGATAGGAGGGAAGAAGGGCATTTCGGATATCCAGAACGAAAGTTGACATTTACCGGTACTGTCTTCTATCTGCTTGAAGATCTCCATAATATAATTTGCTGAGACTAGGTGCACATCTGGAGAGGTGCACACATATGTGCATGACCAGGCGTTACATCAGGCCTGTGCACTCCCTGACATGGTCGTCGCAGTGTAGTTGCTGGCAGTGCGTGTGAAGGAGCTGAGAGTCGCAGATCTGCAAGCATCGGATGGTAGGTGGGAACCTGTCACAATGCTACAATCGGATGTCAGGACAAGCTAGATTCATCTAGATTTCCTAGAGAGGTGTCAGCAAGCATGTATAGTCTCGAGTTTTAGTCGGCCTAGATTCTGGTGCACTATGGTCAGCCCAGCTGCATTACATCGAAACAGCACAGACATAAGCATTGAAAAATCGACCGGTGTGCACCTTCGGGGCTTTTTCCAGCTCCAAAGCCTGAGCTCTGGAACGTAGATGTGTGTGGTTGTTGGTCTTCTTGCATGTTCTAACATTATCTTTGCCAGAGGGACTTCGGCAACATTGCGTGGAATTTCCATGAAGCCAATGATGTATATCTGTAGGAGTCTTCGCCTCTGATTATCAGAGTGCCCCGATAATGAGCGCCTCGTGGCAGCATGTGCGAAAATGCCGTGCTGCCATGCTGGATCGAGCATCCGCTGCAAGGCGATACTCGCTGGAAAGAAGAGGTGTCGTTTCAGCCATTTTCGAGCTCTGTTAGGAGCCTGCTGTTTTGGATGTATGGAGAAGATCTTGGCTGGTAGATTTTGCACCGCCGAGGCTCGGAGATATGGCGAAGTGGTCTCGGAACGCTTGCCTTCTCCCGATGCATGGACGAAGGCTCGAGGATCAGTCCTACAAGCCATCCCGAATGCCATCCTAAACCCTAGGCCCTAGACTCTGTCTGGCCATGCAGATCCAAATCTTCTCCGCGCTTAGGATGAAAGCCAGGATCGCTCAGATGCTTCACCGAGGAAGCTGCGGCCATGTCTTTGCAGGTGCATGCGCGTGAAGCTCTGGCGGCGTATATCGCTATGGAGGCAAAGATGCATGGGGGGCGGGGAAAGCTTTGTTTGGCTGTGCCTGCGATGCTTGAAAGGGTCTCGGGAAAGCAGCCGGAGTGTGGAGCCTAGCAACGAGATTCCAACTCCAACCTGTGCCGTCGACTCTCTCCGATGGCTTCAGGTCGCAACGCTCTCTGTGGCCTCCCGCGCCGTAGAAGGCTGGATTTGGGCCACGAATGCAGTCTTTCCGCCTCCATGCGCTCCGTGCGCTCCCAGGATCCCAACTCCTGGAAGCGCAGGACCTGGCCGCCGCGCTCGGCTCTTGGAGCCTTAAAGCGACGCCCATCGACGGGCCATGACCCGAGCGGCCCGCCGAGGCTGGCGCGCCTGGCAGCTGCCAGGAGCGCCCCCCCAGGAGGCCTCCCACTGCAGTAGCCCCTGCGCCTCTCAACATCAAGCCTCAAGCCTGACTCCCAACTTGTCCTAAACGCCCATTTCAAGGAGCCATCGGCAGCCAAGCATCGCACACAGCCCATGAGGCCGGGCCCATCCGGGCCCCCGCAGGCTTGTGAATTTCTGAACTTCAAGTGGGTGCTTTTAAGTTTCGATGGGAGGCCGCTGCCGCTGATGTTGCCATGGCATTACAAAAAGCAATGGCACAACGCGCGCGATCCTAAGTCTCATTGCCTGGTACGGCGAACGGGAGTGTGTCAAGTTGGTGTGTAAGAATGCGTGCTAGATCGACGCCTTGCTGCCGTGCTGCTTCGAGTACAGGTAGAAACACTGAAGGAGCTGAGTTCGCAGGACCGCAGCTGAAAGCTTGCAGAGAAAGAGAATATACTGTGTTATATGGCATACATAGTATATATATACACTACTAGATGTCTATATGTATGTACATATTGTACGGGCTGCGCCCACAGACGGGCAGCGCAGGTAGCAGCCCGCACAAACCGATATATTTGAGCGATGTTGTAGGCGTTTTGGAGTTGGCGTCGGTACCGCACAAGGGGCGTACATCATCAGCATCAGTGGGCCTGGGGACACGGGGGCGGGGGGTAGGAGGCCCCTCCCGTCCTTGTGCTTTCATGGATTGCGACCGAAACGCTCGCTGCTGTAGCTTTTCTGGGTCAAGAGTCGATGTTTGAAATGCCCGGTGTTTGGCCCTTCGTTCTAGGTTGGTTAGGCTGCAGCAGCAGTGGCCATACTTCTGACTGGATTTTGCTGTGCCTCCTGGCCTGGTTTTGCGGTCTGTGCACCGGTTGCTGCTAGGAACATCCTTTGGGACTGCTTGGGCGCTGTGTTCCGTGAACTCCAGCCAGGACCCCTTCCTCATCAAGGCGATCGTGTGGCCAGATACCGGTATCCGGTGCATGAGCACCGGGCGTGATCCCCCTGATTGGGTGGAATTGCTGCGAGCCCTTGGAAATTTGACCATCAACATGAACGTGACCAACACCTCGGGGACACCGACTCCAGTGGTTGTCAACAGCAGGCCTGAGCCTGCCACAGCGGTTGCTTCTGAACCAGCCTCATCCTCAGGGGGTGGAGCTACTGTTTTTTGGGCCTTGGCAGCCCCGTGCTACCTCGGAAGTTTGCCCTGCATCTTGTCATCTCTTAGTGCAATTTATGTCTTCCATCTGCAATGTCTGTATTTGGTATTTTAGACATAAGAAGTGTGGCAGAACCAGCACTTTCATCATGCTGGAAGTACACAGTGTTGCCAGGGCCAACATCTTGTCATCTGGAAGACACCAAAATTGTGGCAAGGACAACACTTTTACTGGGTTGAAAGTATCAACAGTGTTGCCAAGGCCAGCAGAAGTACCAACAGTGCTTCCAGGGCCAGCGTCTTGTCATCTTTGTCGATCATGATGTTGATGATGATGGTGATGATGCTGTAGGTTTTGATGTTAATGATGATCATGGTGGTGATGTTGATGTTGGTTGTGCTGATGTTCATGATGCTGAGGGTTGCAGGTGATGATAGTGATGTTGGTCATTTGTTGGTAATGATGATGTTGATGTTGCTTATGATATAGTTGTTGCTGATGATGTTGGTGATAACTTTGTTGAAGATGGTGGTGTTGATGATGATGATGATGTTGTTTATGATGATGTTGATGATAATGATGATAATGATAGTGGTAATGTTAAGGGGTATGATCATGATACTGTTGATGAAGGTGTTGATGATGGTGGTCGCGATGATGATGTTGGTGCTGATCGTGTTGATGATGATGATGATGGTGCAGGTCATGATGTTGTTGTGATGATGGTCATGTTGTTGATGTTGATGACCGTGTTAATGATCATGATGCTTGGTATGATGATGCTGATTGTGATGACTTTCAGGATGCTGATGATTATGAAGGTGGTGATGGGCTCGGTGAGAATGATCATGATGTTGGTGAGAATGGTGATATGCTGATGATGATGCTGAGGATGTTGGTGATGTTGATGATGTTGTAGTTGGTCATGATGATGCTGATGATGATCGTGATGTTGGTGAAGTTGATGATCATGATGTTGATGATGATGATGCTTTTGGTTTCGATGTTAATAATGATCATGGTGGTGATGTTGATGTTGGTTGTGCTGATGTTCATGATGCTAATGGTTATGACGGTGGTGATGGTGCTGGTGATGATAATGATGTTGGTCACTTGTTGGTGATTATGATGGTGATGTTGCTTATGATATAGTTGTTGCTGATAATGTTGGTGATAACTTTGTTGAAGATGGTGGTGTTGATGATGATGATGATGATGTTGATTATGATGTTGTTGATGATGATGATCATGATATTGGTAATGTTATGAGGGGTATGTTCTCGCAATTTCGGCACACATCTCCGCAAACTGTTTGCACACTTCGCAGTCAGCACCCTGCAGAGATACCTCAGAGCATGCCACGTCTTTGTCGACTTCCTCGCTACCTCAGCTGCCTCCCCGGCAAAGCCCAGCATGGAAACCATCACGGTGGCACTGTGCCCCGGCTGCCAGCAGGGTGCTTTTCATGCTGTGCAGTGTGAGGGAGATGGTTTCTTCTGCAGTGAGCCCTGCTTGCTGCGCCATGTAGCGCAGGCACAGCAGTGCTTGCGAGTAGCTGCTAGGAAAAGTGTGAGGGAATTGCTGGCTCTCTAGATCGCAGTGGAAGAAGAGAAAGTCAGGTGCGATGCTTGCGTGCTCCCCGATGTCAACTAGGCATGCAAGCCACTGGAGAAGCCAGGAGGACTGCACGTCTCTCCCCGCCAAACCATGCCAGGTGCACGCAAAAGGCTGCCCACACTTGGTGGTTTTGGTAGCGTATGCTGTGCCGTGCAAGCCTTGCGCGCTGAGCTGAAGGGTCCACCAGTCTACTCTTTGTGCGTCCCCGAAGCGCAGGCCAGCGTGTGTGCACAGCAGCGCTGCTCCGAGGAAGAGCTTGGTGGTGAGAGCGGTGCTTTGCGTGCACAGAAGCTCTTCCCAGGATACAATTAAAGCCAGCGGAATGGGCATGGCTTCCTTGCGGTCATATGCCCGGGACTGCGTGCCGTATGCCGACAGGACCGAAGAGGTCATGATCTGCGAGAGTGCTTGNACTCGACCGTTTTTGCGAGCCATCGGAGTGCTTTGATGCTGGAGAGCGGGCTCATGAGGTGCACTGCTCTATCTTCTTCTTTGCTGGCTGCGCATGCGAGCATGTAGTCGGCAAGCAGTTTCCGAAGCCCGAGCTTCCGGCCCAGGTGCACAATTTGGAAACCTCGCAGCCGCACTCAGTTGCACCGGCTTCCGGCGGGGTTTCTGCTCAAGGGCTCTCAGCTAGTTCGGGTTTAGTCAACTGGGGTAGGCCTTCCATGATAAGATGAGGCTGGTGATCATTTTGATGATGATGCTGATGATGTTGTTCATGGTGGTTTGAGTGATGATGGTGTTGGTGATGATGGTGCTGGCTGTGAAAACTGATTATGAATGTGGTAATGGTGCTGTTTTCATGGTGATGATGATGATGCTGCTGCTATGATTACGATGTTGCTGCTGATGATGATGATGGTCTTGGTTATATGATGATGATGATGGTGATGCTGATGCTGGTAATGCTGATGATTCTGGTGATGATGTTGATGCTGATGATGAAGATCATTTTGATGGTGATGATGGTGATCTTGATCATGATGATGATGGTGTTGATTTTGAGGTTGTTGAGGAAGGTGTTTGTGAGGGTCATGTTGGTCATGGTATTTCTATGATGATGATGATGTCTATGCTGATGATGTAGTGCTTGATGATGATCATGTTGATATTGTTTTTTGATGACGATGATGTTGATGAAGATGATGTTGATGATGATGATGATGGTAGGTGATGATGCTGTTCATGATCATGATGGTCAGGATCATGTTGATCAGGATGATGCCGTTGATGCCATGATGATGATGTTGATAATAATGATGATGATGATCATGGTGATGATGATGTTGGTCAGGCTGATGTTATGATGATGATGATGGTGATGATGAAGATGCTGTTGATGATGATGTTGGTGATGATGATATTGGTGATGATGATGATGATGATGTCGATGATGACGATGTTTTCGATGATGATATTTATGATGACGATGTTGGTGATATCGATCATGCTGATATTATCATGGTGTTGATGGGTATGCTGATGAGAAGATGTTTGATCTGATGACGATGATGATGCTGATGATGTTGCTGATGGTCAGGATGATGTCAGTGATGTTGATGGTGATGATGCTGATAATGTTGGTCATGATGATGATATGATAATGATTATGTTGGTGATGTTGATGTTCATGATGCTATGAAGATGGTGATGCTGATGATGGTGGTCATGATGATGACATGGTGTTGATTATACCGATGGTGTTGATCATGAGGATGATATGATGATGATGATGCTGAGGATGGTGGTGGAATTATTAATGGTAGTAGTCCTTGTAGTAGTAGTCGTATGTTCACCAACGCCACGACATATGGCCCAACAACATCATGAACATTTTGAGTTCATGGCGGTGGTGGAGGTGCTGCTGCTGTTGTTGTTTTTGATGAGGCGATGTTGGTGAACACAAACATGTCTGTAAAAAGGCATGTGGTTTGGCTGTCGCTGTGCGGTTTGTAGTGCTGATGCTGTTGCTGTTGCTCCAATTATGCTATATGTGTTGTTAGTAAAGAGGCAATTTGATTTGGGTTTCAATCAGTTCCCAAAGTGAGGTCAAATGTCTTAGAAATATTCCAAGGCCTCCAAGCCTCAGATCTCTAATGCCCTTCAACTCTTCCTAGGGCCTCCAATCCAGCTCGGGTGTTTTTTGCAGGCCCCTAAACTCTTTCCAAGGCTTCCAAGCCTCAGATCTCTAAAGCGTCTAAACTCTTCCTAGAGGCTCCAATGCAGCTCGGGTGTTTTTTGCAGGGTGTTTTTTGCAGGCTCCTAAACTCTTTCCAAGGCATCCAAGCCTGAGATCTCTTTTCAAAACCTGTCATACAAGCACAGTCCCCCCAACCCCACTGCTTATCTGCAAAATGTGTCATGCAAGCACAGCCCCCCCAATCCCCGTGCTTGTCTTGAAACGTGTCACACAAGTACAGTCCCGCCCTTCCAGTTTGAGATTTGCGGGGTTCTGAAACTGCCTCCCAGGGCCTCCCAGTCCCTCCAGCTTGCCTCCCAAAGGCTCCTAGCTTCGAGCTTTTGATCTTTAGGGTCCATAAACTGCTTCCCAGGGCTTCCCAGTCCCTCCAGCTTCATGTTTTTTGAGGAGCTCACAGCCCCTCCTGAGACCTGTAGGGTTCCCAAAATGCCCCCCAACGCCTGCCAGCTGCCAGCTTCAGATCTTTAGAGTGCTTAAATTGCCTCTCAAGGGCTCCAACTTTGTGAGGCGATTGCTTGCTTCTCAGGGGGTTTAAGGTTTAGGGTTTTGCAGATGCTCATGTTGTGAATATCAGAACTAGGCAAGTATTTGCACACAGTCACTTTGTTACGGTGTTTATGATTTTGGCATTCTGAAACCTCATACCTCAAGTAAGTTGTGTTTTCTACTTGCTTGGCTCCTTGAAGAACTTGACAAGATTTGTTACTCGTGCAGGCGTCTGA
>BGNK01001092.1:117430-166865 GCA_003297005.1 Symbiodinium sp. clade A Y106 | reverse complement strand
AGGTTTGGCCAATCAGACAATCTGAAGTCTGGTTCACGAGCGGGTGCCGGTGCCACGGAATGCTTTTCGACACTGGTTGTCCCTAAGTCCCTAACCCTTGCGCCAGAACCTTTATCACCACTTCTCCTATGCCACCTGCGGAACCAGCGACTCCTTCTCCGCGACGAATAAGGAGTCCTGCGTTTTCCAGAAGTCCCAGGACAACTGTGCCTAGACGTGCAAGAGGAAATCTGTACCCATACCGTCCTAAGTATCTACATAGCAGAAAGTATGAGTTGCTACATGAAAAGCTTCATGGTTTGTNTTCCAGAAGTCCCAGGACAACTGTGCCTAGACGTGCAAGAGGAAATCTGTACCCATACCGTCCTAAGTATCTACATAGCAGAAAGTATGAGTTGCTACATGAAAAGCTTCATGGTTTGTGTAAGCATCCACCCTATTGGTGATTAAAATCCTTGGCGGTGAGGTCTTTAAGATTCTGCTATGGGCTCGATCCCCTAACCTGCTGACTCTTAGGCCCGTAATCTGCCAGACGAGAAGGGCCCATCGGAACCCTAAGCCTCAAGCCCCTAACCCTCTAATATACAGTCATGTACACCATCACTTACTGCCCTGCCCTGCCCCGCCCCGCCCCGCCCGGCCCGGCCNATATAAGGCCAAAAAGTTTAAAGTTCCCCCGTTCACTATTTAAGCCAAAGGACTGGTGTCGACCTGTCCTCTCCAAGCAGTTGACGCCTTGCAACAACCACCACAACTTAGGCTTATTCCAACTGTAAAGGCCCCTCACATACAGAACTCTTTACAGTCCCACTTCTAGAGCCTCTTCAAGGAGCCCTTAAAGAAACCTTTCTTCAAATTATTCAGGCGCCTATCGCAAGCACTGGAAGGACAGAGCCCTTGAAGGAACTTAAAGATCCTTCTCCGTAGTCGTAGAGTACTCCCAAAGGGTCCTAGGTACTGTTATGGGGAATACTTGTATTCCCCAACTCATAATAGTAATTCCTAATATAGAAACCCTACATTCTACTATATAGTGACTTTGGACCCTTTGGGACCATTATACCCTAGTACTAGAGTAGGTAACCTTTAACCTTTTGGGGTAGTATAATCCCTATATAATCCTTATATTATGAAAAAGGTTAACCTTTGGTTCCCCATGATCGACAAGTAGGATTCTGTTAAAACCTTGATAAACCCCAAATCCCTTTGAAGGAACTGTATTCTAATCGTTTCTTGCCCGTAGTTGAAACTCTGAGCACCAGGCACGAAGCTGGAGAAGTGCGCATGGGATGGCAAGGCCCAGATCGATTACGTAGGGGTTTGAGTTTTAGGGTTTAGACTTGTCGGGGTTTGGAGTTTTGAGTTCAGGTTTGTAGGGTTTAGGGTATAGGGCTTTGGGGTTTGTAGGGTTTAGGGCTTTTGGGTTTGTAGGGTTTAGGGTTTAGGGCTTTTGGGTTTGTAGGGTTTAGGGTTTGAGGGTTTAGGGTATGCATGGTTCATAGGATGCAGGGTCTGGGACTTACGGTTGCGCTCTATTTATTTGAAGTTTCCGTATCAATGGAAACACACGGGCTTATCAAACCTGACATTACCCATAGGCCCCATAGTAGTTCCTTTTAGGGGTTCATGTTCAGAATCCTTAAGGTAGTCCCCAAAAGGAGCTACTATGGGGCCTGTGATTAAGGGCTTAAAGGAGCTGGCCTGAGGGTTTTGATTTGGGGGTGAGGTCGTGGCCCTGAGTGCCCTGAAGGATAGAGGCGAGTCTGCATCTCAGGGCTTTCATGTAGAGGTTTAGGGTTTAGGCTTCACGCGGGGCTTGTTACAAAACTCATCAAGGCTGTAAAGCACTATACAAACCCTGTACTAATGCACGGTCCTGACGTCCGAGGGCTCGTGTTTCACGCCCTCCAGTCTTTTCCTGCTCGTAGCTGAAGCTGTTGCACTAAGGATGCTACCTTAGATAGTGAACGGGGGAACTTTAAACTTTTTGGCCTTATATATTAGCTCTATCTTAGAAACTTTGAATTTTTTTGGGGCCCGGTTGTTGAAGAAGAGAGCTACAGACTCCACAGAGGAGATCCGACTCCCAAGCCTTAGCCCTGAATCCTAACCCGGAACGGCCGATCTTGAATTCGGCGGTTTAGGGTTTAGGGTTAGGGTTTTGGGTTTGGGGTTTAGGGTTTTGGGTTTAGCGTTTAGGGTTTAGGGTCCGCCCTGAACAAGGCCTGTCTCGGCAAGGACATCGTGAAGACCTGTTCAGCACACAGCGGGGCAGGCAGATCTGTCTCCGGCAAAACGAGAGTTCTACGAGGTAGGCGCCCACTAGATTCAAAGGGATGATCACAGTGATCCTAAGCCATGTTGTTGGTTCGATTTTAAAATTAGAGGTCTGATTGAGTAGTATGAACATCCCTCTACAATCCGTATATAGTCCGGGCACCGACAAGTTACCGTTACCCTAAACCCCAAACCCTGTGAAGCGAGATGCAGGCGCCATGAAGGCCACTCTCGCTGTGGCTATGACCTTCGCTGCCGCAGTGATGGGGTTTTAGGGAGATTTCATCATATGCCCCAGGATTGTTTGAGGCATCAACGGGCCGCAGAGGTGAGGAGGATCTAGTTCTGATCCGCTGGAAGGGGAAGGAAAAAGGCATCTGCAGCTCGTGCATCCTTGCGTCAGCAGTTGGAGTGCAGGCCGCAGCCGTTTTTCGTCATCTTTGCCTTAGTAGAGAGAGAGAGAGAGACAGAGAGAGAGAGAGAGACAGAGAGAGAGAGAGAGTGACAGAGAGAGAGAGAGAGAGAAAGAGAGGGAGGCTCCATGACGAGGATGCGTGCTTTGGTTGTCAGTTAGCACATCATCTATCTAGATCCTCCCCTAGTTTCGCTGTATTTCATGTTCGGGTCTCCTCATTAATTTAAGACTGCATGGTAGCTGGGGAACCTAGCGCAGTAACCCCTGTTTTAAGATTGAAAGTCTTCAAACACATTATCGAACACCGCTGTGGACTCGTGCTCCTGTCGACAAAGGCTCAAGTCCAACACTGCGAGGCCAGCACCACATGACTCGCCAAAACGAGATTAGTCAAAAGTCTACAGAAGCAACAAAAGTTACAAGAAGGAGGCAGCCATGCCACAGGACTACCATATAACATATATATATATATACATGGACATGCATGCATCTGTGGGTAGGTACGTACACACGTGCATCTACAATATATGCACATGTATGTCAACTGTTTATCTGCTTTGAAGTCTATTCCGATGCGTGCCGCGGCATTTCCGTGCGCACGGTCTGCGTCCAGCCAGCCGCAGGCACGGTGTGCAAAGCTTGGAATAAGCCTTCCCGAGCCGGAAGGTACATGGGGCAGACAAGCCATTGCTACTATTATGTTCCATGAGTAGTTCGGGGTTTTTCACTCCTCATGCATAGGCAGTCGCGGTGAGGCCTAGCTGAGCTGAACATGTAAATGCGTGAATGAAGGAGTTGTGGAGCGAGTTCCTACTACTGCGAACATGTACTATGTCAGCATGTTTGAAGCGAGGTCAGGGGAGAATAAAAGCCCTGAAGCCCTAACAATTATAACCCCCAAACCCTGCACACTGAATCCGCACCGCGCAGGCCTAAATGCCTGGTCCCCCGCTCTCCAAAGACCACCCACTACCGAAAAACCAAACCTGCTTGCGTTTGCGGTGGCCTTCCGCACTATCACCCATGCGGCTGACGAGCCAAGTCCTGCATGGCCTCCCTGAAGTCGTAAAGCACGAGAATCATGGTCTTTTCATTCACTAGTATGGACAATGCAGGAATGTGTCTACCAACTGCAGAAATAGTACATGAACCCATTGTTTGGGGATTAAGGCAATCATCATGCGTGCGTTGAAGGCTTCAATTTGATACGGAGTGATACGTAGGTGCAGTCTTGTGGCAGATCGTCAAGTTCGCCTTCGCGATCCTTCCGGCTCAGGGCCTTTCGGATTTATGGTTCATGGCTCAGGACTTCAGGGTTTTGTGATCTAGGACTTCAGGGTTTCGTATTTCAGGGTTCAGGGTGTTTAGGGGTTTAGGGGTTAGGGTTTCTAGGGTTTAGGGTTTAGGGTTGGGTGTTGCGGCAGCAGTACGACGGTGATCAGAGCAGGCACAGCAAAAGAGGCTGCAAATGCTTGGATGAAGGTCGGTGGAACTACAAATTCCTTGCGCTAGGGTTTCTACTCATTGGGGAATTCCCCCACGCCACCTACCTTCATCAGCATCGCCTCCCAGTAGCCCCACCATGTCGTCCTTGCTTGGTTCGTCTTACCTCTGATCGCGATTTGCTAATGACACCACAACAGCAGTGTTTGAGCAGATGTCGTAAGGGCTCTGTGTCGGGTTTTGGTGAGCGCAAATATGTCCGTTTAGGGACATTGGCGATTGTTTTTCTGTTACGCTGCTCGTCATGAGCACTCAACACCCCACTTCAGGAAATGAGAAAGATCCCCAAATACAAGACCTCTGCCCTAAACCCCTGCATATTTGCAGTAATTTTGCATATCCCAGACGCGCGGGAGGATCCAGAAAGTAGATCCCTTAATGGGGGTTCCTATAAAGTACCCTTAGTAGTATAGGGCCCCAAATTAGGGGATCTACTTTCTAGATCCTCCCGGGTCTGGGATGCCATCTCGGCGGCCCATAGACCTGAAAAGTAAAAAAGCCCTTACTCTGCAACTGCGACGTCCATGACAGGCCTTCCGGCGGTCTTTTGTCCCCTGGCGACGAGAATTTTGTGGTTGTGAAGCTTTTGAGGAAGTAAGGATCCGGGAGATTGAGATTCTAACATTTTGATCGTCCAGCATGCTCTGAAACTCCTATGCTGGTCAACAGTATGCCCCCAAACCCCCTGAACTACCTGGAACCTTCCGCCCCAGCACCTCCCTCAGTCAATGATTGAACTTCTTAGAAAAAACGAAGCTTTGAACCCTACCTAAGACCCTTATTAATTCATCTCGCAATCCGTGTGACCCTAAACCCTAAACCCTAAACCCCAATTGTGTGAAGCCACTTTCAAGCCCAGGCCATGATAGCCCATCCACCGGCCCGCTAGGCCGAATATCGGAAATCCTTTCAGGACAGAGCCTGTGCTGGATAGGTACATGGGAGTTTCCGAAAATTAGGGGGTACCTTTAAAGGGATCCGTAAACAAGGGTTCCTGTAAAGGGATCTATAAGGGTTCTATAAAGGGTTTAGGGTTTAGGCTTTCCGAAAATTGGGGGTACCTTATTTTGGGGTCCTTATAATAAGGATCCTACTATTTAGGGTACTATATTAGGGTCCCCTATTTTCGGAAACCCACATGGAGCCTAGAAAGCCCTTTCGCAAAGCCGAAAAAGACCTTGACAGAAACCTTTAGAGGAAGCCTGAAAAGGAGCCCTGGCCAGGACCCTCCTTGTACCCTCAAATAGGGGTATATGGTCCCAAATAAGGGGCATTTAGGGTCTAATAGAGGGTAGATGGAGGGTCTAGGTGGGTATCAGAAGAGCGAACGAGGTTTTGCATCTACGATCCCGGCGACTTGCGCCTCACGCCAGCAGCGCCCACAGCGCTGTGCCGGCGCTGCTGGCTGCTGGCTTTGTGTTTGCAAGGCACTTGGGCAGCCGTTTAGGGGCCCTTACCCTAAGGCCTAAACCCCTAACCCCGTATATCAAATACCCTGCTGTATTCTTAATTATGGTTCTTTGTTAAGAAGGGCTTTGAAAACTCACTTCTAGGGTCAATACTGGTGAATAATATTGAGGTCTCATGCATTGGGCATATTGCCCCCCCTCCTTAAAGTCCCAATTTGTTTCTAATGTAGTATACCCAAAAGAACCCCTTGCTAAGCATTAATTAAAGTCGCGAAGCTATGCAGGCTTATTTGCTGGAGCTATAAACAGTAAATCAGAGATATGGGAGGCCCTTGCGCCTTACACAGTCGACCCTAAACAGTGGGATCTGAGTTGTCAGGCTCCCCATTTTCTCAAGGAGCCCCCACGGCCCAAGAAACTAAAGCAGGGTGTCGAGGCTCTATACATCTCTGTACTCTGGATGTTCTAGGAACTCCCTGCACAAATAGACCCCTATGCCCCCAGGACTCACGCAAGCTAGTCCTCCCGAGGGTGGTTGGGGTCTTAGCAGAGGCGTCGGCTTCAGCGTGCAGGGTTTGGGGCTTCCCAGCTCTACAGGTTCTGCTGCGATTCTTATGGCAGTATTGGGAGAGCACGCTGCCAGCAATCGGTTAATTACTGTGCTTGGAGCTTCAAGGCCCATTATTGCTTGGTCATTTTAAGGGATCCGCTTGACTGTTGTATGAAATGGATGCATTTCCTTAGTTCCTGCCGGACAGGGACTTAGGTCGGGACCGCAGCTACGCGCGTATCACAGGGTTAGGCGTAGGAAATAGCCTGCTTACTGAAATCCCCTATTCCTCTGCACAATGTGTTGTCTTGCAAGAGGCGAGTCGCCTTGCCCCCCCTTCGTGGCAACCGCTACGTGGCCATGCAAGCTGCACCAGACGCCAGACGGCACTTACACAAGCGGGAGTCGAGCACGGCTGTCCGTATTCGTGTACATATACATATATATATATATACATATAAATATACATATATGTATATACATACATATGTATATATGCAGGCTTAGATGGACAGATAGAAGATAGATAAGTCGGTTAGAAACATGTATGATCCATGTTCGTGCAAATACAAAAAATAACAACGAAGAAATAAACAATTACATGTGTGTATCTAGATATATACATATACAGTTTACGTAGCATATACATATACACTTCGTGTGTTCGAGCCAGCATGGATGGTCTTGGGAGGATGTGGTGATCTATAGCCGCCCCGGCTGCGCCTACTGCGCCAAGGCACTGAAACTGCGATAGATCGGGACCCGGAAAGATTCATCGTGGTTTTCGTGGGTTCCCGTATATGCTCAAGCATCGTGGGCAGAGCGTCGTGGGCAGCCAAAATCGTAGAAGGTTTTAAGTAGGGCTTCTATAATTGCAATTAATGGCTTATGTACATAGTCTGTAGAAAAATCGCATAGGAGTCTTTGCATATGTGGCCATTTGGATCCGTACATCCTCAAACCGAAACGCTGCTCAAACCTTACCTGAACTCTAAACCCACCTACACCTCATAAGCACGAAAGCCTACCAAAGCCCAATCCCTAAACCCTAGGACATACCCATGCCCCAAGCTTAAACTATAAACCGCTAAATGGGGTAAGTTGTGGTTTCCTTGCCAACCCTAATTATAACCCCTAAACCCCTAAACCCCTAAACCCTAAACCGTCAAAGACTCCTTTCAAGGTAGACCCGAGGGCTCCAAGTAGACAAACAGTACCTACGTTCGGGTCTACAGTCTACTAGGTTCCCCAGTAGTACCCTTTTACCCTTTTTCTTTTTGGGTTCCCATATCAAAACCGAATAGGGGGAAAAAGGGTACCCTTATTATCAGGGGTCTACTGGGGAACCTAGTCTATAAATAGTACCTGGTTTAGATTATTTGGAGCCCTCGGTAGGGGACTTCACGGGTTTCGGACTTCACGACAGGAGGGCTGTGGGATTAGGAGTTGAATGAGGGTTTAACGTTTATGGTTTTAGAGTTTATGGGTTTAATACTAGCACAGGCTTTTGGGTCTAGGGTAGCGCAGGGCCAGGAGTTGAGTTGAAGCGAATCTCAACTTTCTTGCATCCAAAGTCGAAAGCTTCAACAAATCCCAGGCCAGGCTCGGTCGGAACAGACCTCCCAAACCTGGACCTCCCCTTCCCCCAAGCTCTCAGCTCTTGCATCGACCGGCCTCTGCCTCATACCTAAGTTAAGGGTAAGACTTATGAAAATCTTGGCCTCCTAGAGATGGGAATGTAAGGGATGAGCACTAGATGAGTGGCAGGACAGTCGTGCCGTTCGACAGTCCACTACACTTTAAAAAACAGACACATTCCATGATTATTGCCACTTTTACTGACCATAGAGGATATAATATTAGTAAAGGCACTCATATCTAGAGCCCTTTTGCTTCCTGACGCCTAAACGTTCTTTTGCGTGTAATTAGGCCCTGCAATATAAACCCTGCGTGGGGATCTACACATGTGCAGGCTTTGGAGGTTGGTATAACCCTCTCATTTCTGAGCATGCTTCTGGGGGCCTGTGCCGCGAGGCGAAATCTTTGCTGAAGCAGCGCTTCTCAGTCGCACTTGGGCCATGGTCTTCGCTGCAGCACTTCTTCTTTAGGGGCTTGAATGATTCGAATACTCTTCCCTGGGGTTCCTGAATACAAAGTTGGCTATCATGTACTCCCCAACCCAAGCCCTAGTCTAATGATTATGGCCCTTATATTGCCCTATTATTGAGAGAGGCCGAATTGCCTTTTCTAGGCTGTTCAGTGGTATACTTGCTCGCCCACTGTTATCTTTCTAAAGTTTCGTTCTAAATAACCTTGTCTTGTAATGGCTGACACTAAGAAAGTAAGTGCTTTAGCCGACGGGCTACTGAACAGCACAGCTCGCGCAGAGGAGATGCATACATATTATGTATGTATTTATAAAGATATAGGTATACATATATACATATATACACACACAGTTCGTTTGGTAGATTTGATGGCAGTGTTTCTGGCTACGTGGGGACTTTGCAGGGGTTAGAGACACGGTGATGCTGGGATCTTAGGGGTTTCAAGTCCTACCTACTCTCTTACCCTAAACCTCAGCCTACCTCAACCCTACATAACCATTGAACCCTAAGCGCTTTTTCAGACTGTTGACTCTTCTCCAGCAAGCGACTTTCATCAATGCAAGGCAGTGTTTCCTTCGGTGTCGTGGACATCGCGGCAGAGGAGGCACACACGTTCAGACTGTACCTGAACCCAACCAAACCCACATGTTCAGGGTCCTTAGTCGGGTTCTCTGGTACAGGTCCTGCAGAACGAACTGTGGTCCAATACAGAGATTGATACTATCACCTTAAAGCCGGCTCCCATGTGCGTTACTATAATATAATATACCCAAACCCTAACATCCAGTTTAGCCCCCAAATTCGCACCCAGGCCTGCCCAACATAAGAGTTTGACTATTTCCCATAAATACAGTGGAGGAGGTAGGGGTGAGGAGGTAGGGGGAGGGGTGGAGGGTGGGTGGGTGGGAGGGTGGGGAGCGGCGAGGGGCTTGGAGGGGCGGAGGGGTGGAGCCCGAAGCCAACGAAGGTAGTGTCAAATATTTGTTTAGGTATGTAAAAATCCGCATATTTGAAAATAGTCATCGTGCTACTCGATTTAGGCTCCCTTAGTGCAAGTAGCACGTCGGGCTTAGGTAGGGTTGTTTTCAGGTTTCTGGGTTAGTCTGGGGTTTGGGGTTCAGGCAAACAGGCGGCAAAAGAACACATTCGCCAATCCAGGACAATTCAAGGAAGGCACCCTGCAATGCTGTAGGGAGGGTTTTTTTGTGGGGGTCGAGGAAGTTCCCAATTCCGTTGCCCCGAAAATCTGTGAAAGATTATATAGTAGCCCCTCTAGACGGAAAGCCTCATTCACCCGTAGAGGAGCCCTCAAAGGAGCCTTTCTAGAACCTCCAGAGGAATCCTTAGAGAAGCCTTGCCACATGCTTGTAGTGCTTCTAGACGATTGCTGTAAGGTTTCTGCAGAGGTTCATGAAATCCTAGAACTCTTGGGCGCGAAACTCGAACGGCCCCCCAAAAAAACCGTGCATAAAGACCCGAACGCGGGGCCTTAAGAATTGGAAGCAGGGTTCCATAAGGGTTTGGGGTGCACAAGGTTTTAAGGCTCCTAGGATCCGTTGTGTTCGACCTCTGTAGCTTGACACAGCAAGAGACCCTAGAGGCTTTGAATTCAGGGAACGTACTTTAAATCATATAAGGGGGTGCTTCTAGAAGTTAGAGGGGTATTCCTTGCCGAAGGAGCATTCTTTACATCTTCGTTACGAGCCTTCTATAATTCCTCTGGTGTTCCTGAATTGAAGAAGGGCATTGGAGTCTCTAATCCAGCCCTAAACCCTAAACCCCTAAACCCCTAAAACCCTAAAACCTTAGAACTTAAAACCCTAAAAGCCTAAACCTTAAGCCCTAAACTCTAATCCCGCGCGTTCATTTCCCACCCCCCCGCCAGGCCCCACCTTTNCCCCGCCCCCCTCTTTTGAGGAGCGCCGGGCAGAAGCTCTGGAGCGATCCAAAGCCAGCACTGCAGCCCGGGCTGCAGAGGATCAAGACAGCTTTAGGGGTTTGGGGGCTTCGGGGCTTAGGGCTTAAGGCTCAAGGGCTTAGGGGCTTAGGGGCTTCGAAAGGGGTTTAGGGTTAAGGGTTTCAGGGGTTTAGGGTTTTTAGGGGTTTAGGGTTTAGGTTGTAGGGGTTATACGGAGGGGTTTATAGGTTTGGGGGTTTAGGGTTTAGGGGTTTAGGGTTAAGGGTTTTAGGGTTTTTAGGGGTTTAGGAAGGCTTATAAATCGTGGTCAGGGCTCCGTGTTGCTTGACGGGTTCCTGCACGGCTTCGAACAAGAGCTGTCAGGGTGTCAGGAGTCTAGGAGGCAGGTGCCAATAATTTGGGAGTTTCCGAAAATTAGGGGTACCTTTTTGGGGGGTCCTTATAATAAGGATCCTACTATTTAGGGTACTATATTAGGGTCCCCGATTTTCGGAAACTCCCATTTCGAACCTTAGACCGTACACTCTGAAGTGTTAAGCTTCTTTGAAGGAGAAGGGGGTCGGAGTGCAAGGGGGACTTGGGTTCGATGTTTCGGGTTTGGGGTTGGCGGATTTGAAAAAAAGAACTTGTTGGCTCCAGCAGAATCACACAATACGGGCTGCAAGCATACTGGAACATACAAAAAGGTGACAAAATAGAATATGACATACCCTCGTGTACTACTGACTCGAAAACATGCCAGACGAAGATTGGCCGAAACCGCTATGCTCTGACTCGTATTTGTATGCTCCGATATAGTCCCCAAAATCCTTAGGACCTCAAAACCCTACAGCACTAAAACCTCAATCCTACATAGCCTATAATCACAAACGGGCCCTGCATACGCATTCCCACGCTTGCAAAGAAGGGGATGGTTGCAAGGTGAACCCTGCCCCCGAGACCCCAAAACCTACCCACAATCCTGGAAGTACGGTTGATGGACAAAATCCTGCATGACCCTAAGGACCCTAAACTATGGGAATTATGGTATATGCATTATAATGGGTAATGCAGGATTTTGTGCATCAACCGTACCATCCCTCAGCGCTAAACCCGAGGGCCTCAGGACCTCAGGGCCTCAGGGCCTCAACCAGCCGTCCCAGCCCTGCAAGCCAGGTGCCCCAAGTCTTCGTCGGAAGCCGCTGTCTTGGAGGCCGTAATGTAGAAGCACTTAAAAAGCCTTGCTTGACGAGTTTAGGAGCCCAGAAAGCACCAAGATAAAGCCTTGTCGAGGTAATCTCCGATCTTCCGCCTTAGTTTCGGAAGAAGGCTGCTTCAGTCACAATGTACACAATCATTAATCGCAATATGACGAAGCCCTATGCATTGATGAGCCTTCCTTGAAGTGACGAAGGCCTTTAAGTGAAGGAAACCTCCTGAATGCTGGAGGTTAGGTTGGGCTCTCTGAGACCCCTTAAATCCCATCGAGCCCTCTAGAGCCCTAGCTGGATCTCCTGCAGAACCCTCCCAAACACGAACACAATGATTGCAAACCCTTGTAAAACCCAAGCTGCTAGAAACCTTAGAGTGCCCTGAGAAAGCAGAAGACATCTCGTCCCAGACAGGCTTCGATGATCTGCGGCGGCTGGACGAGGCCTGGTACAAAGAACATAGGTTACCTTACTCCGGCTAGGGCCTTCATTATCGGGTCCAGAGGGTTCGGGTTTTGGAGCTCTGAAGGTTTATAGGGCTGAGGGTTTAAGGCTTCGGGGTTGAGGGGTTTAAATGAGCGACAGGCGTTTCTCTCTGAAGAGCTACACTGTCTGTGGGGGGATTAGCAACAGATCGTTGCATGGAAAGAGCACGTTTGTGTGGGCCGCGATAACGTGTATGCTGAGGGGTCGAGATCGGGTTTACATGGGCCGCGATAACGCGAAATACCAAAAACGATAACGCTGTTTTGTGCTGCTTTGCAGTGCAGAAAAAACGAACGAAAGAACAAGCTCTACTCAACTCCATGTTCCCAGCATTTTCATCATCATCCTCAGCTTGGGAAGTCCAAAGAAAGCTCTCCAGGCCTTTGCTTTCATGGGAGGGCTAGTGTTACAGAGGGGTCAGACGACGAAGCCTTGATTTTCAGGTTTTGGTAGGCTGTTTACATAGTGTCGAAAACGATAACGTAACGATAACGACTTTGCNACCTCCGACAGAGAAGCGGTTTGGTGGAGAAGGTCTGTTGGAAAGTGGCTTACAGCCTTACAAAAGCCTTTCTCAGACCTCCGGAATGCGCTCCAGCCCGCAAATATGGGTTTTATACAGGAGTAGTAGCCTCTGTCCCAGTCCCGGACCTTTCAAGAACAATGTGTTGTTAAACACAATGTCACAAAGCATGCAGTTTAGCCTGACTGGCCCGCGATAACGTGAAATACCAAAAACGATAACCTATGTTGCTAAGCCGCGGGAGTAGTCTTCAGTTTTGCCGCGCGCTCAAATATTCATGGTTAGAGTCAAGGCGTCGAGTAGCCTCCGGAGAGCTCCGGGGTGTTGTTTCGGAGTCTCTTTGGCCGTTTTGTGTGGGGGAGCTCTGCAAGGTTTTGTTAATGGCCTTTAGGGGGTAAAGGGGATTAGTTCTTGGGGTCACAACCATAACCCCTGCTGCTTGGGTACTTGAACCCTCTGGGCTATCGCTTTCTCTAAGGGCCCACAAGACTTCTGTTAAAACAGCGTTCTACAGGCGCTGATGCTTTCCTTTTCTACAGAGGTGTTTTCAAGTGCAAGGGTTTAATGAGGGGAACCTAGTCAGTAGTAGTAGGGGTGAAAGACAGTGTTTGAGAAGAGCTTATCAAGCGGTTTCATGTGGGTTTACTAGGGGAGTTCCTAGATTCAGGTCGGGGTCAGCGTCCTTACGGCAGGAATCCTCAGTAAAGCGCCTAAACTGACCCTTGTTTGAACAATGGGTTTCCCAATCCTAAGCCTTTGAGTCCGAAACCTTCGAACCTGAAGCCCATACCCTAAGAAAACCTGTGGATCCCTTATGGCTGTTAAGCCGAAAAGCCATTCAAAACCCTAAACTGCCCTAAACCCTGTTAAAAGCCTCTGTATTCCCTGTATAAAAACGCCCTCATGGCTAGTCATAATTACCCTTATCAGGAACTCTCCAAACCTACCCTGAACCCTAACCCTGAACCTTTCAGAACCCCGAGAAGCCAAAGCCACACGAGAGGCAGGCAGACTCCTTGAAGCCCTCAAGCGGAGCCCGGAGGTGACCCTCGTTCCCGCGTTTCGGGTTTGACCAGAGAGCCTCTTGATAGATGGATACACCATATATGAGTAATGATATGGGGACCTTAATATAGTACCCTAAATATTTAGAAGGATCCATATTACAAGGACCCCAAAATAAGGTACCCCGTATTTTCGGACCCATATCAGGCATATTCCTTAGCTAGGGTACAGTACTGGGCTCTTTGGGTACGTGTCTAGTCTTGGACTTGGGGGTTCGGGGGGATTTAGGGTTTAGGGATCTAGGGTTTAGGGGTTTAGAGGTTGAGCGTTTCGGGTTTAGGGTCTAGGGTTTAGGTGCAGGGTTGGAGATATTCTAGTCAAGTCGTCTTGTGTTGGAGCGTTGCGGGTCGTACAGTCACAGGTGTGTCGTTAGTCATGTTTTGCATGCGTTTGTTATGACTGATGTTTCGGCATGCTTGTCCATGCTACTGATTCCAATATCGGTTTCACGGCATGGTGATCGTGACAGTGGTACCGCTATTGTAACTGTGATCGCGCTGCAACATAACAGTGCCGGCCCTTGTGCTGAAGCAGATTAACATGCTGTCCGCAGTAAACCAGAAAGCTTAACACTCCTGAAGTAAGCCACATACCTCCGCCGCGCGCCCTCCCAACGGAAACCCTAACTTAGGGACACAAAAAGCACATAAGCATAAGCATTTTATGGGGATATCCCTACCTTATTGGTAATATGACTTAAGGTATATTCCTAATCATAGTAGGATCCTTAATGTGATTTAAGGTATATTCCTAATCATAATAGGATCCTTAATGTGATTTAAGGTATATATTCCTCAATTAAGGGATATTGCAGTCCCTAGGTGCACACCTTGGCAGGATGACGTCTACATCCGCCCCACACCGCCCGAAAAGATCGCAGCAGCGGGCCTGCCAGAGGCCACAGCCATTTTGGGGCTTTGGAGTTTAGGATTTAGGGTTTAGGGTTCAGGAGTTTAGGATATAGGGTTTATCTTTGGGATTGAGGTTTAGGGATTAGGTGGAGGGTTCAGGGTTGAGGATTTAGGATTGGGTTCCATTCGGCGTTCCTTTTTAGCATTCTTTCAGGGTTTCCTCTTAGCATTCCTTTTGGGGCTTGGGCCGGGGGCGAAACCCTTAAGCCCGGACACTCAGGCTTAGGTTGCTGGAGTTCTTCTGGGAGTTTCCGAAAATGAGGGGTGTACCGTTTTTGGGGGTCCTTATAATAAGGATCCTACTCTGTTTGGGGCACTATATTCGGGTCCCCTCTTTTCGGAAACTCCCTTCTAGACAACCTTTTCGCTGCTTCAGGGTTCCTGGGCTTCAGGGTTTCATTTTGGGGGTTCAGTCACGGACATAGGGATCCCGCAGGTAGGTGCTTTCCTTGTACGTCCTAGTGATGCAACGAACCCCGATCGAACCCCAAACGGCCCTAAACCCATGGAAGTTTCGGGCTCCGGGGTGCAGGGTCTGCCTCGGCTGGAAGGATGTGATGCTCTGTTATAGCTGAGGGTTGGACCCTAAAGAACCGACCTTTTGAGGGGTCCTTATTGTGATGTCCTTATATACGTCCTCAAAACGGTAGGTTATTCAGGGGCAAGGTAGGGCTTACGGCTCCTGGTTCATGTTTTTAAAGACTCTAGCCGCGGCGAAGTCTGAAAAACATGGCAGTATCATGTCTTCCATTTCTTAGGGGTTCATAATCACATTTACGACAAAGATAGACCCCCTTAACCTTGGTCTATGTATGCAGGTCCCTATATTGGACAATCTTTATCTCTAGCTGCTGAAGCTTTGTGTAGCGAGCATGCAGGCAGTGCGATCGCAGCTGTCAGAACGAGCGCAGGCACGGGAATACGGGTGTACGTCGCCGAGTGGGTAACCCTGAACGTTGTTTCTCAGTTCTCTGACACTGAACTTTCTTTCGGCACTTGCAGGTTACTGTATATGTGAAAGCCTCTCGATGTCCCGTGGTGTGAAGTAACATTAAACCCCAAGCCTAGACAACCTGCCCTGATCGATGTTTTGGGGAGCTCTTCTGTGATACACATACTATGCAGAAGAGGGTTTAAGGTTTAGGGTTCAGGAGTTTAGGGTTTAGGGTTGAGGGTTTTGGAGTGGGTAGCCTCTGTGGCAACCCTCTGCTGTGCAGGGTGCATCCATCCGCCCTTGCTTGAGGCAATACAGGATTCATGCAGAGTGAGAAGCCTTGAATCTGTAATTGGTATTTGCACAGTTAAAACCAGAGCCAGGCTTTCATTTAAGGTTAATCCAAAGACAGGTTCTTAAGGAGTTAAGGTATATAGAGCCTTGGGGCAAAAACTTGCCGAACATCGGACACTTGCAGGTCTTGTCCAAGCTGAAGTACCAGGCGAGCGTCTCAGAGTCTTCTGCTCCCCCCTAGCGATACCTAGAGGCTCATACCCTACCCCTTTTTTAGGATACCTTTTTTTATGGTTAGGATCTGTTATCTTAAAAAGTAGGTGCCCTAAAAAAGGGGTAGGGTATGAGCCTCTAGGTAAAGAGGTATGACAATTCCTCATACAACCGCAATACATCCAAACCCTAATCCCGAAGCCTTTGATAGGCAAGCAGGAATTTGTCCATCCGCAGTTTGACAGCTGCCTCTAAGGGTGCACAGCCTCTGTCATAGAGAGTGTTTAGGGTTTTCGGTCTGAGAGTTTTACGACTTTTAGGCTTTAGCGCCTTCGGGTTTTAGGGTTTACCTATAGTCTCCATTGTAGTTCCTTTTTTTGGTTGTGGAATTTTATGGTTAGGATCCTATAATAGAGATTTTGGTCAACCAAAAAAAGGAACTACAATGGAGACTATAGGTAGGGCCTTGGGGTCAATACTTGAAGTTTCACAGCTTAGCGGCAAAGCTTTGGCTTGACAGCCAAGGGCACTGTCCGAGGCATGGGCCCGGTCGGATGACGGCGGCAAGCAAAAACAGCTGGAGATGCAGATGATGGCAAACCAATTTGCCCACCTCATCCCTGATATGACCGAGAGCAAGGTCTACATCGCGCAGGTGGTTGTGGTGTTGCTGGTGGTGTGGCGGCAGGGGTGGTGGGTGGGGTGGCGGTAGCCGGTAGCCGTCTTGGTCTTCGACTTGTTGCTGTCGTTTGTGTTGTTATCGCCGCCGATGCGTATCACATTACAATCCGCCTGCTTTACTGACTACAGTCACACCGTTGTCATATTGCTGCTGCTGCTATTGCAACTAGCAGTAGAAGCTTTTCGGTGTCTCGCCACGTCTGTTGTCACTAATTATTATCATTACTGATGCTGCGATCGATCCTTGAGAGGTTTGCTATCAGTGCTGCGCTTGACCATGTTGATAGCAGCAGGTGCAGTTACAGGTAGTTTAGGAAGTCGTTAGAAGCGAGTATCTGGTGTTGTTGCTGTCGCTAGCAAGATTTATCGACAGCACCTCTGCTCTTCTCTGTTGCTACCAAACTACCAGGCAGAGCAGCTTGCTCCAATTACCGGGGCGTTGGAGTACCATACTTTAATACTTTTTTCTTCAAGGAACCATTACAGTATGAAATACAGTTTCTACTTTTTTTCTCCCTGGTTACTTAAAAGCCCAATTATTGTCCAGGCGACACTGCTAAGCCCAAACCCCAAACCCTAAAACACGAAGCCCGATCCCCGAACTCTAAAGCGCAAGCACCAGACCTGAGGCAGGATCCAAGCCTTCGCTGGGTGCGTTTCTCAGATATGCCGTCACTTCCACGCCCAAGCAGGCAGGGAGCTCTAAGTTTGGTTTTGAGCGCCCGTGTCGGGGGAGGGTCCTATGGTAAGTTTGTACGGTTTGGGGTTTTGGGTTTAGGGTTTAGGGTCAGGGGTGTAGTTTTTGGGGCATCTTTCTCGGAGGCTTGGGATTTGGGCCTGCAGTTTATGCTTGGGTGTTTAGGACTTTTGCTTGCAGGTTGGGGTGCTTCTGCATGATATGGGCGCCCTGAGCTGCTACTGGTGCGGTTTAGGGCTTCTAGGGCATTTATTATGAGCCTTATAGATGTAAATACAGTGTGTTATGCCGAAAATCCCATTGTAATGAGTACGGCCCCGAGAGTGCATGGCTTTTGGGCGGTTGCTGGGAAGTCGGGGTCTTCACGCTGATACGGGTAGCTCTCTCTAAACAATCCTTTTAGGGTCCCTTTTACAAGGGTGCCGTACGATTTTGCGGACTGACCCTAATTTAGAGACCTGCCCATATAAGCGAGGAGGATGTGCCCTTTATAAGCGACGAAGATGTTTCGAGTCAGCATCTTGATCCAAAGCCAAAAGCAAGCATTTTTGGAATCAGCACCGCGAGGGAACTCTCGTTAGGACCTAAACCCTAAACCTTAAACAACGCTTTTCGGTTTAGCTGAGAAGTAGCAGGCTCCGCTTCAACTGAATCTCGGAACCCCTGTGAATCCCTTCGATGAAGCCTTCTAGCTCCCCTAAACCCTAAACCCCTAAACCCTAAACCCCTAAACCCTAAACCCTTAACCCTTAACCCTTAAACCCTAAACCCTAAACTCCCTAAACCCTAAACCCTTCTAGCTCCCTTTGAAGGAGCCCTGAACCCTAAATCTGGGAGCCCGAATCCGAACCTTGTGGGATCGGATGTGGGCAGAAACACCCAAGAACTACCCATATGCCATAGGCTCCATACGGTTGATGGACAAAATCCTGCATTACCCATTATAAGGAATATACCATAATTCCCATAGTTTAGGGTCCTTAGGGTCATGCAGGATTTTGTCCATCAACCGTAGTAGTTCCTTTTTGGGGTTCATATTTAGAATCCTATAAGGTAATCCCAAAAAGGAACTACTATGGAGCCTATGGGTAGGTACTTGGTTTCAGGCTTGTTTGTCATGTCGGTTGGTATTTTACGCGGTTTCTGATTGTTGTTGCACTTGGACCCTTGTATAGGGGTAGCATTACCTAGCCACCCAATGAATCCTTAAAGCAAACCCATCTCAGCAAATTGTAAGAGCCACCTGGACCCCTTTTCCAAAGAGCCTACAAGTGACCCGCGGCCCCCAGGCAATAATATAGAACAGCCCCCAAATGGGAGTTTCCAAAAATTAGGGGTACCGTTTTGGGGGGTCCTTAATAAGGATCCTACTATTTAGGGTACTATATTAGGGTCCCGGTTTTGGGTTTCTCAGAACCTCTTGGGACGCCCTGCTCTGAAGGATGTGACCAGGTTTTCCCATATCCAATGCCCCGCCTTCAATGGGAACTTCTAGAGTGCCTTTTTAAGAGTTGGCTCGTGAAAGGATATTCCGATGTGGTTCCATTAAAAGAGGGGCTGTAAAGGCTCTAGAAGGGCCTTAACAACAACCATCTTGATACCCTAATCCCCTGTTCCAGTGCCCTAGTTTTTTCCAGAAAACCCACATAAACAATGCCCAAACCCGAAACCTTGAACCCTAAACCCTAAACCGATGGCGGCGTCAGAGCAGTTGGTAAGAATATGTGCTTGGTATAGTCCCCCATCTGAGTTTTCGTGTAACATACTCATAAATCCCAGTCTAATGACAAAGTTTTGAGGCTAAGCCCTAAACCGTCACCCTATAAACCCTGAATCTTAATCCCGAAACCCAAACGGAACCTTAAACCCGAAACCCTAGCAGAACCCTAGAGTATGCCTGGAGGATCAGAGCCGGAATGTGCCCTTGAACCTGGCAGCGGCCACCGCCTCGGACGAGAGCAACAGCAGGTAGGGTGGTTTTTCGGGGTTTGTAGGGCTTTGTAGGTTTCCGGTTTAGGGTTTTGCTATTAGGCTTATTATATCTTTTTTCATACGGGTTTAATTCGCTATCATATGGGTTCGAAACTTAGGGATCGGGATTTGGGGTTGGGATTTTAATCTCGGGCGCTAGGGATTGCGGTTTAGATTACATACTTGTGACCTCAGGTGCACACCCGCATGCTAAAAAAGCGGCCGGAACGGTCATGCCGTCCAAGCAGTGGATGCGCAAGTTCCAGAGCGCCGGCATGTGCAAAGGTGGTACTGTTTTTCATTTGGAACCGCTTTTTCGCATTTCTTACGGCATGCTCGTGGAGGTGCACGCGCAGAGGGCATCTCCACGTACGTGCTCGCAGAGATTTCTGACAGGGACGTCGAGGTCGAGGACGCACGAGCAATGCACCTGGAGAAGGAGTTCAGTTCAGGCTGCACCCGACACGCCAGTCTGTGAAGCCCTCGAGCATCCTTGTGCAATGCGTATGCAATCTACACAGTCCCACAAACCCTCTTCAAAAACTGTGAACGACCCTGAAACCCTATAAAACCCGTGTATGCAATATGAAACCCCATCACAATCGTGTACATAGCACCCTCATGGAACTCTCAGGCGCCGGGGCAGCCGTCCCCGGGCCCCGCGCTGCAAGGGAATGCCTCGGAGTTGGTTGCCGGGGCACCCGGCCTTTTGCTTGTTGCTTGGACTTTGGGATCCGGACCATTTCAGGGTTGAGGTCCTAGTGGTTTACTACAAGTTGTGGGGTTCAGAGTTTGGGGGTTTCGGGTGTGAGGGCTTCTTCAGGATTTGAACCCTGAAGCCCGCACCCTCAAGGGCTGCAAATGGATGAAGGTTTAGTTTAGGGTCGGCTGCTGGGGCTTGACGCCTAGGGTTTGGGCATTAGCCGACGTGCTGAGCGTTTACCCCTTGGGCTCTAGGGACTCATATCTTAAGGCTTTTGGGCCCAAAGATCATACTATATAAGGCCTCTGGGCTAGTTTGAGCCTTACCTATAGTCTCCATTGTAGTTCCTGTTTTTGGTTGACCAGTTTTATGGTTAGGATCCTATAATAGAGATTTTGGTCAACCAAAAAAAAGGAACTACAATGGCGACTATAGGTAGGGTTAGGGTTGAGGGTTTGGATTTTGCGTCCATGCATGGCTTGGTTTAGTTTTGCCTCATTGAGGACTTCAAGGCCTAGGGGCTTCGGGTCCATAGTGGTTCCTTTTTGGGGTTCATATGTAGAATCCTATAAGGCAATCCCAAAAAGGAACTACTATGGAGCCTATGGGTAGGGCTGAGATCGTTTCTGTGTTTCAAAAACCGTTTTGGCGGGCTACAGCAGCAGAAAAGACAGAAACAACTTACCCCTAGGCTCCATAGTAGTTCCTTTTTGGGATTACCTTATAGGATTCTCGATATGAACCCCCAAAAGGAACTACTATGGAGCCTCTAGGTATTTTGTGTCAGTATAGCGCGCTGAAGCAACAGAGGTTTCGGCTCCGTGGGCCGATTGCATGCTGCTCTCAGTTCGGAACTAGACGTGAAGCCTTTTCAGAGCCTCAGAGAAAATCAGGCCTAGCCTCTAGTCGCCCTAGGGATCCCACTATATACGTATTATTGTATCAAGGACCAAGGTTATCCCTTCATCCAGGGGTTGTAGAAGATCTCGGCCACACACGCAAGACGGAGACGCAGAGATAGTTAGAGAGAGAGAGAGAGAAAGAGAGACAGATAGCACACAACCAGTTTCAGTTCGGCGAACAGAATGGCACTGACGACTGTCGTGGACATGCTCAAAGCGGATTTGACCACAAGAGGATGACGGGGAACGAAAGTCACAATAGACGTCTGCACTGTGCCGTTGCAACGATTTATGGCATCGTCGTTCCACTTCTCTACTTCACTTAGTCATTGCCGCTCACTGGCCTTCTTTGTCTCACGTCTCGTAGACTTGTGCAACGGGTTTAGCGAAAGTAAAGAAAGAGCGAAAACAAGCCCCAAAAGCGGAAGCTTGTAGCATGGTGACGAAACAGTCCAGCAGCAATAGTGCGGAATCTCAAGGGCCAGGGAAGAAACGGACCCTGAAAAGGACCACGTGATGGGTTGAGGTGGCAGAGCGAAACCGCCAAAGCGGAGGATCTCAAGGATTATAACCTACATCGAAGGCAACGCCACTGCCAGCACCTTGCTTTCCCGTGCCTGTTGTTGAACCGTTAGTCTATNAGGTGGCAGAGCGAAACCGCCAAAGCGGAGGATCTCAAGGATTATAACCTACATCGAAGGCAACGCCACTGCCAGCACCTTGCTTTCCCGTGCCTGTTGTTGAACCGTTAGTCTATACCGCAACATCACCTTTTCAGATGGTGGACGGCACGGGCTTGAGCACCATCATCAGACAAGGAGGGTACGGCTGGTTTCGCAATAGTGATGGCAACGCGTAGGTTGACCAATCGAGGTACGACAGCAGTGTTCTGCGTTCAAGCTTCGCATGTTAGCAAGTGACTGTCCGCAGCCAGCACACGGAATCACAGACAGAGACAGTCAGTCATCGAGCNAGCAGCACCGATTCCACGAATTGCGAGCTAAAGTCTTGACACATAGTTTGCAGTCATGGCGCTTGGCAAGTTCGCCAAACGGAACCATCGAAGGCACAAAGATCCCAGATAGCTAGTACTTGCATCGCGTGGATCGGACTGCCAGGAGGCGCTGGATCTGGACCACCGTCTGCTGCAGCAGTGGACGTCGTGTCTACTGCTACAAGGCCGGCGGCTTGAACAGTCAGTCTACACCACACGACGCATCAACGCATGTGCCACAGGTTCCGCCTGGCTAGACGATCCTGAAGCTGAAGGCACGGAATGCACGCATGCTTCGACTGCCGAGGAATGCCGGGCTCTCTCTGCTCTCTGCGAGGCGCTGCTGATGCGGCACAACCATTTCAGCCTGAATGGTTTTTTGGGCTGATCGGCAAGGAGCCAGCGTCGGGGGCAAGAGACCTGACTGCACTCAGCTGGCTAGAAACATGCAATCCCGCAGAATAGACACATCCCAGAACCCAGGCTCGAAGACCATCCGCGAGTTCCGAAAGCCAGTCTTTGTCATCAATGAGTGGCTGCAGCTCGTCCACTTCAGCAGCTTCAAAACTGGCCCTGAAAACCCGAACTGAAAGCCATTCGCGTGCTAAGGCTCGATCCGGAGGAACTCGCGGAGATTACGTCGGACGAAGACGTCAGCAGCCTGTCGGGATTACGTCGGACGAAGACGTCAGCAGCCTGTCGGCCTCTTAAAACACCGGCTGGGTCGTGCCCCGCATTTCACCACATCACCACCAGAGAGAGAGAGAGAGAGAGAGACCCCGCACTTCACCACATCACCACCAGAGAGAGAGAGAGAGACTTAATACGGATGCAAGACTTCTGAAAGCAAGAAATGACAAAGCAGGGAAACATATAAAAGGCTTCGATTGAATCCCGCACCATAAACCCTGACCCTAAACTCAAAACCCACCAAAATCCTGAAACCCGAAAACCCCCAAGTCCCGAAAACTCCAAAGCCCTACAAACCCTAAACCCCCCAAAACCCTAAGCCCTTATCCAACGGAGCAGAGAAGCCAAACTTTGAGCCGGAAGAAGGCTTTCCTATCCCTAAGACTACAACTATACAAATAGTACCTACGTTGGTGTCCCCATATATCCATATCTGTATCTATATCTGAAGAGCTATACTATCCTATACCTAAACCTATATCTCCATAGTCCCTATTTTGGGCTATTGGTTTAGGGTGTGCCTTCCAAGGCTTTGCTGAGGCAAGTGATGCGCCGACCTCGGGCAGCGCAGTTTCGACTTGGGGGGTTAGGGGTTACCTATAGTCTCCATTGTAGTTCCTGTTTTTGGTTGACCAAAATCTCTATTATTGGATCCTAACCATAAAATTCCAGAACCAAGAAAAGGAACTACAATGGAGACTATAGGTAGAGGTTGAGGGCTGATCGGTTTAAGGGTTTGGGCTTTCGGGTTGACGTTTTTAGGGTTGAGAGTTTAGTGATGAGGCTTAGGGTTTAGGGTGAGATGGGTCTGAATACTTAGACATATCAGTGGGTGTTTGAATTAAATATTCTGCATGGGGCTTTGTAAGACTAATGTAGGCCTCAATCATTGGAAAGATTACTTGGTTTCAGTCCTTGACGATGGTGCTGTATAAGGGCTTTGATGGGGCTGGTAAGGCCTATGTACGGTGTTCACAGGAGTTTTATTTTGGTTCCGCAAGTCGTTTATGGAAACGTTTGGGTGGGACCCGAGCAATTAACCCTGACTCAGCCTCGCTGCGCCTCAGTTCCCGAACACGAGAGTATCGAAAGCGAAGTCTCCTACCGTTGACGTTCGGAGCACGAATCCTTGAGATCCTTCTTCGGAGTAGGCCCAACCTACACGGCCGACGAGGCCCACATCGCCATGCCCAGGGCTGTGCCCGCAAGATTTTTTTCCTCTGCCGGCGGGAGACTGCTGGTACTCGGCTACCAACATTTTCGGTCAGAACAATGCCGCTGCATCTTTTCGGGGCCGCAACAGCACTACAGCCTCCGGCCTCGCATCGCGCATCTCTTACGTAGAGTACTGTGGCCCCGAGCTCGAGGTGATCTTGTTCGCCTCAAGATGAGCCTGCTCTCGAGATGATGCAGGTGCGATTCTTCCGATTATGGGATCGCTATTCCCCGAAGTGCCAAGAAATCTTTCTTTCAGGAGGCGCAAACGACATCACAGGAGGCGGAGGCATCCAAACGTCATGCAGCCCTTCACCGTGACCTTAACTTACATGATTTCGACGAAGACACCTTCGGTTCCGGGTCTCTGGCACTACAATACCAATATGCTTATGAATTCTAGGATATACTGGTATATATTGTGTTCTGGCCTCGATTCTCTTCATGCTGGGCCTGGGCGGCGTGAGCCCCGAGCTACGCTGTTCTGAGAAAAGCGTTGCGTGGTCCTCTTCAAAACCCCGCGATCCCCCGTGGCCTTGAACCCTGAACCTTACAACTCCCTTCAAGACAGCCTTGTCCTTTTTGATGGTCCCCCAAAAGAATTTACAGACCGGTTAGTGGACCTTCTTTAAATACTTCCTACTAAGGGATATAGGTATAGGGCCCTGTCTATTTTTTCTAAAAGGACAAGGGTGCTTCAAGACCCAGACCCCCAACAGGATCCAAGAAGTAGATCCCTTAAGGGGATTCCTATAAAGTACCCTGTAGTAGCTAGGGTCCCAAATTTGGGGATCTACTTTTTAGATCCTCCCGGGGGTCGGGGGACCATGCAATGCCCGTAAACCCAGAACAACCCACAAAGCCTCATCAAAGCCTCAGCAACCTTCCAGCCCTTATACACACAGCAAGGAAACTGCTGCTTACGAGCGTATTATATCTTGCTATATACAGCTTGTGTTAAACATGTTGAAACCCCAAGAACTTACTTATAACCAGGCTTCATACCTCAGATTTTATGGCTTGTATGACAATCCCTGGACCCTAAGAACTCAGTAGCAGGGAAAATACACGTAAACCATAAACATCGACAACATACATATATATATATATATAACCATAAGCACCGAGAGTGAACACCGAAAGAAAGCCTGAGGCCCAGCCGAAACTGTCTGCCAGGCTCCAGCTTCTCGAGGACTTTTTCGATCCTGCCAGCAGCAGCCTCGAGGGTTCTGTGTGGGGATTTAGGGTTTAGGGCTTAGGGTTTAGGGTTTAGGGTTAGGGTTTAGGGTTTAGGGTTTAGGGTTAGGGTTTAGGGTTTAGGGTCTAGGCAGGGTTCTGTGAGGATTCAAGGGTTCCTGTAGCTTAGCTACCCAATGGGAGAACTTTAAGGTTGGGCTTGGGAGCTGTAAGAGTTCCCACGAGGGATCTATGAGGGTTCTGATTGGGAGGCTTGACATGAGATTTCTTTTTTTGCCTAAAGTGAGCGATCAGAGCTCCTGTAGGGGATCCATCAGTGTTGTACATAAGGTTTAGTGTTTCGGGTTCCTTTTTTGGGTATTAGAGCTAGGGTGAAGACCGGTTAGAGCCTATAGGGGGTCGGTGCTCAAGGATTGTTGGGTGTTGCTTGCGTTTGGGGTGTTTTTATGCATTGGTATGGTTTTGTCGGAGCTTGAGGAAGTTCTCATAAGAGCTTCGAAGGTTCATTGAAGGTTTGTTGTGTTCTTGCTATCGGGACTTTGCCAATTGAGTTGTCAAATCGTGGTTAGAAGCAATATTGAAGCCAGCATGATTATGGAGGAGGAGCAATTAGTAGTACGTAGTAATCATTACTGGTGGTGGTAGGAGTAGCAGCAGCAGCAGCAGCTTACCTACAGTACAAAAGTTGCGTGTCTGAGATCCCAAGGAATGCTAAGATCTTCCCCGCAGGTTCCGGACCCCACCATGGGGGTTTAGGGTTTATAGGGTTTAGGGGGGTAAGCCCTGTAAACCCTAAACTGAGACTTCGGCGAGTTTAGTGGGATTTGAAGATGCCCCGCTGCAGATGCTGGAAAAGGTTTAACCCACTTCTTTCAAATCCTGAAGCCCTGAACTGCAAACCTCTAAACACCTATAGCCCCAAATCATCCCAAATCCTACAACCCTGCGCTACAACCCAAACGCTCAACCTTCACGGGATCCTATATAGCAACAGACCCCGACTCCACCCTAAAACCCTAAACATCGAGTTCTCTCTTCCTTCTGTACCAAGGAACTCTCAAGCAATTTATTAGGCTATATGGGCGGCTTTATAGGCTCTTGGGGTGGATTTCGGGTTCAGGGTTTGTGGTTCAGGGTTTCCGGGGTTTTACTTCTGGTCTAGGGTTTGGGGCTTGTTGTTTCTGTTTGTTACGCCCGAACAGAAATCAATGAGGTGCCGATGTCGATTACATGGCCATGCGAGCATCTCCTCAGCGGGATGCCCCAGATCCTTTCAGTGTTCCTTTTACTGGGCTTTGGCGTACCATACTTTAATACTTTTTTCTTAAAGGAACCATTATGAAATAAAAGTTTCTACTCCTTTCTCCCTGGTTACTTAAAAGCCGAGTCCAGGCTTCCAGTAAGGCCTTTGCATGGCTTCAGGCTTTGAGGCCTGAATATTTAGACCGGGTTCCTGTGAGAAATTTTATAGGATTCATGGAGTCTGGGATTCATGCTCATCAAACATGCCGAGCATGGGCAAGGTCTCGGTATTGGGAGAGCGATGTACCCTCTTGGGCCCTTTCCGAGACCTCGTCACATGCTTCTTATTCGTCGGTCTGCGTTGTCCATGCAGGTGCTTCTCCACACGTTCCTGTTTTCGCAAAAGGCTGCTTGAAACGAAAAGCTCCAAATTGCAGAACCCGAAGCCGTAAGTTCTTCAACTCTGAATGAGGGCTTGAAGGGCCCCTAACGCCCAGACCTCCAAACTGGAGATCCTTCCAAAAGCCTCTACGAGTCTTTAGAACCCTGCTGAAACGCGTTCCAACCTGTATACAGGACCCTCCTATCTTTCTCTCTTGCAAACCCTAAACCCTAAACCCCTAAACCTAAACCCTAAACCCTAAACCGTAAACCCTAAACCCCTAAACCCCTAAACCCTAAACCGCGACTCCGCCAGGTTTAGGGTCCCGGTTTCAGGGTGTGTTTGAGGTTCAAGGTTCAGCAGATCGAACTTAGGGCTTTCCGGTGTAGAGTCCATGGCTTTGGGGTTAGGGTTCAGGGTTCAGGGTTCAGGGTTTAGGGTTTAGGGTTTAGGTAGGATTCTCCCCAGAGGCTCCAAAACCCTTTCATTCGAGTAGGGAATGTACCTTAACCTAGTGGGTTCGGGACTTTGCTAGGACTTTTGGCACCTTTATTTGCTGGGTTTCCTGAGGGTTCTTATATAAGACAACTCTCCTTCAGAGAGGGGGGTTCTAAGTGGCATGATGTTGACGTAAACTGTGGAGGGATTCTTGCACTGATTATTACCCAGAGGGTCCATATACACTATTTCTGGAATTAGGACTCCAAAAAAACAATCCCTGTTTTGGTTTTGGGGACCTAATTCCATAATGGTAGTGTTTGTGGGACCCTCTGGGTTATTTGGGAGTCTCTAGCCTGCAGGTGGAGCCTTTTTCTCGCCTTGGCGGCTGAGATCGGCGAGCGGTCTCCTCAACGGTTTGATTCAGAAGCGGGCTGACATGAGGAGCTGTGGATGTATAGAGGGTTCCTTGGGAACCTGTAAGGTTCCTATAAAGATTTGAGAAAAAACGGGTGTGGGGTATGGGTGCTTAGTGTCTCGGGTTTATGTTTTTTTCAAGGGCGGGTGTCGCCTTATTCAACGCGAGCAGTAGAAGACGTAGCATCTGATCCTCCAAGCGCATCATGCTGCACAGATAGTTAGATATACACAGACAGACAGGGAGATAGTTTGACAGACAGGCAGATAGAACCCAACATATACCCCAAACCCTGAACCCTAAACCCCTAAACCCTACACCCCTGACCCCTAAAGCCCAAAACCCTAAACCCCAGAACCCTAAACCTTAAACCCTAAAACCCTAAAACCCTAAACCCCCAAACCCTAAACCCCTTAAACCCTAAACCCCTTAAACCCTAAGCCCCACCTAAACCCTTATAAACCTTATAGTAGAAGCCAGAAAGTTGGAACATCAATATCCTCATGCCCTTAAGGTAGAGTATAGGGGATCCTAGCACAAATCCTCCTAAACCCATGTTCCAACTTTCTGGGATTCACTGTAAACCCCTAAAACCTTGAAACCCAGGCCACGGCTCCGGCCCGAGCTCGAAGCCCTGGGAGAAAGTGACCGGAAGGCCCTCGGAGGGCTCTCCGTTTTTGGAACAAGGTTTTAGGGTTTAGGGTTTAGGGTTTAGGGTTAGGTTTTTAGCCCTAAGGGTTCAAAGGACCCAATAATTAGGTACTCGGTTTTAGGATAGTAGTTATGTAGGTTATGATTTTGGAGAGTATATGATTATTGGGTACTTGGACCCTGGGGGTTCCGTTTTTGGAAGAAGGGCTCCTTTTTTGTGGGAGGAGGTCAGGGGGAGGTTGTTCTACTACAAGGGCTACTAATATGGGATTTTCAAGAGTTTAGGGTTTTGGATTACTGTATGGGATTTTCAAGGGTGTAGGCGTTGTTTTTGAAATATATCGGGGTCTTCACCGCAGTACCATTCTGTCGGCTCCATGTACGATTCACCTTCTCAGGGGTTCACAACATATGCTACATTTTGTAGGGGTCGGAGCTACTGGTTGGTTGAGGAGTTGGCGATTCAGGGATCAGCTGTTGAGTGCTTGCACGCAGTTGTTGAGGGGTGGTAAGGCGGTTTGGCAACGTTTTACGGACTCTTGGCAGTTGTGCGGAATGCGGCTTGAATGGATGCTTTGCATTACGGGCATGAGTATCTTGTTTGGTCTGATCTGAAGGCCTTGATAAGGGTTTTCTTACGGCCTTACAGGCTATTATAGGGCTCGATGTTAGTGCCCGGTCTGTACATAGGATGTATCGCATTCAGTGCATGCTTTCCGACACGCGTGCGGGTATGAGATGGTACGGTTGATGGACAAAATCCTGCATGACCCTAAGGACCCTAAAGTATGGGAATTATGGTATATTCCTTATAATGGGTAATGCAGGATTTTGTCCATCAACCGTATGAGCACTTACTAACCACAAACCCTGAACCCCGATGTTCCAGCTCCTTTCTTTCGTTTTCTAGTTTCGGGATATTCCGAACCCTTACAGTACAAGCCGAAAAGTTGGAAACCCAATAGCCTCAATCCTTAAGAGTAGTGTATAGGGAATCCCAGCACTATTTGGCCTTGATCAGGTTTCCAACTTTATGGAGTTTACAGTATAGCAACCCGTCGGCCTGGCTTCTCGGAACAGTTATATGAACCCTAGGCCCGAATCCCTCATTCAAGCCTTCTACCCTAAACCCTACTAAAGCCCCAAAGAGTTTGTAGGAACCCTAACCCATCCAGGCCTTCTTCATCAACCTTTACAATGCCATGTGCCCGCCTCAGCTGAGATTTTTTTACGGGTAGTATAGAGCTTTCAAGACTCAGAGTTCTAAAGTGAACCCCAGAAAGTTGGAACATTGATTTAGGATGATTAGTGCTGGGAACCCCTATACTTTACCCTAAGGGTATGAAAACAATTATGGTCCAACTTTCTGGCTTCTACTATATTCTCTCTTCCCGGGCTTTTGTAAGCTTTTACACAAGGCGCCTTTGATCGATCCTGATTATTGCCAGAGTCATTCGGCTATACTCAGCTATACTAGAGTCAAAGGTCCCATGCCCCTTCCAACCTCCAGCACTCATGTGGGTTTCAGGCTTATGTTTTCGAAGTCTCGCGTAATCCAGAGAGTATTTGTCAGGTCGGTCAAGGCAGCTTCTTCGAAAGGATTCCGAATAAAGGAGTATGACAATGAATGGTGTTAGGGCCGCATAGGGCTATGTCTGTTTCTTTCGGAGGACAACCTTGTTCAGGCGAGGGCCCCTAAAGCTTCGTGGCTTCGGCCCTCAGATTTGGAGTATCAGAAAATGTCGGGCTTCTAGAAGAGACCCTACATGACCCAGAAACTGCAGCACTCCCAACATGCCGTAGGGATCGTTTGGGATCTGCTGCTCAACTCAAACGTCTGGGTAGGAAGATCTTGATAGCAGGTAACCGCAATTCAACGAGGACCCCGTGACGCCGATACGAGAAGCTTCTATCAACTCTGTAATGCTTGCAATGTAGGTCCATAAACCCTAGAACCCTAGAACCCTCAAGTCCTAAAACCCCTAACCCCCCCNCCCCCAACCCCCAAAGCTCCCAGGACCTTCCATGGCGTCGCGACCTTCGGCCGGCGCTCCGGTTGGTGGCCAGGGCCTCAAAGTCTCAGAGCTCCGCCGTTTTGTTGTTTTCTCAAGGTATAGGGTCTATCGCGGTTGTAGGGTGGTTCAGGATTTTATGGGGTGTTATGGGTGCTTTAGGGCTTTATAGGGCTGTTGCTTTTTCCAAGGGTTGCGTAAAATAAATTACCTATACTATTCTGGGGGTTCCTTATCCTATATTACAAATAGAGTGTCATAAACTCCAAAACCATGTTCTAATTATCAAGGCCCCTGCATTAGGATTTATCGGGTTTAAATAGCGTGTTATGGGGTTTTATAGGGGTTTGGGTTTGGGGCTTTAGAGGGTTTATACTAGGAGTCAATTATGAGCATCCCAAACAGTATATACTTTGGCCCCAAAGTGTTTATATAGGATCTACTTTATGGCCAAGATATACACTACTTGGTCACATGGACCCTTAAAGGAAGGGCGTTGTAGGGTTTAGAGTTTAGGGTTTCGTAGGGTCGTATGAGGGGTGTTCCAAGACGTTGTAAGGGATTCTGCGAGCATGTGCAACTGTGTTGGAGGGTCTGATGACGGTCATCTACGCTTTTCTATCATCTTTATCAGAGATTTATGAGGGTTGTGAATGGGGATCTCAACAGGATTATATCTCTTGCTGCGATAACTCATTGGCATCCCTATACGTGCATTTTTGTAGCACTACAGAGAAGCATAGCAGATTACGGTATGGTCGTCCAGGATTTTCTGACTCAGGGCTTCAAGGCTCACAGGTTCGGATTGAGGATGCACGGCTTCAGATTCTTTTGTGTCTAAGCATCGGATGTAGTGCGAGGCTTCAGGGCTAGGGATTTTCAAGATTTCAGGATTGGGTCGCCCAAGTCATGGCCTGCAAGATACCTAGAGAAATTTGCGACCAGCTTGTTTGTTGAAGGTAGTTTGAAGGTACTTTTCGGGGCTTAGGCTTCAGGGTTTATGGTTTAGGGGTTGGCTACGGCTGACGGAAGAATCGCACATCGTCCATAATAAGGCACTGCCGCAGTTCGCATAGATTTGTTTAGTAGCATCAGCAACAGGAACAATTTCACGCACACTAAACTCGAGGCCCAAAACCTTAAACCCGAAACCCTTCATTAAACCCTACTGCACAAGAAGAATCATCACCATGTGCTTTCATAGGAGGTTTTTGTCGTATGTTTGTCTGGCTCACCGGCCTGTCAGGTGCGTTTTCTGTAATTAGAAACGAAACAAGCGAAGCGTCCTGTGTCTAGACATCCCATGAGAATGATTTAGGGCTTATTCAAACCAGTCTTGCACCACATAGCCAATGTGGGAAGTCCGGATTCAAACCGGAGTTTGCGGTTTATACGCTCAGAGGATGTACGGTGTAAGGGCTTGTTCAAACTATAGTCGTTTTTGCGTACACACGGCTTTCTTGTGAGCAAGATGCAAAGCGAGGTATCTGTACTGTTTCTTTATCACCCCCGCCGTCTCCTACCGCGTGGCTGGAGTTCAGGCAGGTGCGTGGGACGCAGCGCTGGTACTTCGGGTTGGGAGACCCTAGGGCTCCAAGTATACAACTAGTACCTACCCAGAGAACCCAATACCCCTTAATTAAGGAGTATACCATAAATTATAGCGGCCTTAATATTATGATTTAAGGTATATTCCTTAATTAAGGGGTATTGGGATCTCTGGGTACTTTGGGGTGTAAAGTCTATGAATACTACCTACTTTGGGCTTTTTGGAGCCAGAGGGAGAGCTTGGTCTAGTTTTTGGGTTAAGGGGCAGGCTTTAAATTTGCCAACATACACCGCGAATTTACACAGCATGCGCACTGCATAGGTTTTTAAACAGACGTGCTAATCAGCTCATCTAAGATGAAGGACCTTAGCGAACAGGGGGTTCATCAATCAAGAGTTTACACAAACGAACTGAACAGGGATAGCGCCTCTAGACATCTGCTAGGGGTTACCTAGCCTATGAGCTCCCATGGCATGCATCAAAACAGCTTATTGAAATCATAATACCCTGAATCACTGAAGGGTAGACCCTAAACCCCATCGACCCCTAAACGCCTCAAACCCCTGGACCTACAGACCTCGCAGGAACACGAAAAAGAACCCTTAAAGAACCCCGAAACCAAACAAAGGCCATCTAATTTGGACAAAAGCGCGTATGCAGAACAAGCCTCCCTCTAAAGATCCCCCAAGGGAACCCTGAACTACCGAAACTCAAATGACCTCAGGCATCCGAAGCCCCTTCCCTAAACCCTAGACCCTAAACCCTCAGATGAGCTTGGACGACATCGAGCATGGCATCCTCCGCGCCAAAAAGGGCTACTTCGAGGCAAGGAATAGAGGCTTGCCCTAGAACAAAGCGAAGCTTAGGGTTCGTAGTATCAGGGTTACTACAAGGCTTTTAGCAGATTTGCGTTGTTTTACAAGTTCCTTTCTGTTTTGGGTTTAGGGCCCTTAGTGTCGAGGCCAGATATATTTTGGAATAGGTGCATGTCTCGCTTGTCTCGAAGGACAAACGGTACTGCTGTCGAGCACCCTAGAGTGCCTTGCGGGAGTTCAGAAGCAGAGTAGCCCCCGACATACCCATAGGCCCCATAGTAGTTCCTTTTTTTGGGGGGGGTTCATATGTAGAATCCTATAAGGTAATCCCAAGAAGGAACTGCTATGGGGCCGATGGGTAACATTATACGACATCCTCTCGCATTGTCCGTATTCCGGGTAAAGCAAGTCCTTTCCATCAGCTTCATGTCCTTGCGCGCCGCAGCTCCTTTGAGCGTAACCTTGTAATTTTAAAAAACCTAAACCCCCTAAGGCCGTAAAGTCCAGGCAACCCAGAGCCCTTAATTAAGCGGAGAACGTGAGACTGTTCCGAAGTGGGTTTAGGGTTTAGGGTTTAGGGACACAAACTGACTAGAACTCAGCCCGCAAGCCACCTTTTTGGAGCTACGGCGCTGAAGCACGGGAGGCCCGTCTTTCTTAGATAGTGAACGGGGAAACTTTAACTTTTTGGCCTTATATATTAGCATTTTGGGGTACCTGAAATATTCGGTGCCGTATTATATTAAGGAACCCAAAACAAACCCTAATGGGGGTTGAGATCAAAATTATGGGCCCTTTTGGGGTCTGTATTATAGTATATTCCTTATAGTTCAAAGGACCGAAAGGTCACAACCACCCATTTGGAGGCTCCGGGTTTGAATCCGAAACCAAAGCCAGAGAAGCAGCCTGGTTACTCGGTCTTGGCTGCGTGCCATGGCGTCAAGAGATGCGGCGGCTATAGTGCAGCTGCTGGGATGGTCTAGAGCAAGCTCTATATTTTGAAGTTGAGGATGTATCGAGCTAGGAAATTCTCAAATTTTCTTAAGCGACAGGAAGATTGACCCTACGCCCTGAACCTTTATAGCATCTGCCTGAGAAGGTCGAACTTCTACGCTTCAGGGGCTTTTTGGTTACAAAGAGTCTCACTTGCCTTGCAAATAGTGTTGCAATAGGGATTTGCAGGGCTTCTATACCGCAGACCCTCATCGTTAGTCCTGATTCCTAGAACCCTTGCCCCAGACCACCAACACTCGTTCTTCAGCCTGATTCCTTTTTGAAGCCAAGACCGTGAGCCTAAACCCTAGCTAGGCCGTATAGGCCCCTCAACTGCCGTCCACTGCACCTGAAATACCCACGACGAATGGCCATAAGTCTGTTAAGTTACATCCCCCTCCTCAACACTGATTCGTTGTCCATGAGCCTAACTCCTTCAGGCGAACGCCTGAACTAAAGAATGTATCTCAAATCATACACAGGGTGCATCCAGTCCCAGTCCCTTTAGACCCCGTTGCACGTTTTCGATTGCTAAGATCCTCATAAGACTCCACGAAACCCAACAAAACACGTACGTGAGCCTTAGCGAATCCCTTCACAAGCTTTAACGGAGTTCTTCCAAGGCCCAGGCTCTAAAGTGCACCCCGGAAAGTTGGAACATGGTTTTTGGAGGACTAATGCTGGGATCCCCTATACTTTACCTTAAGGCCATGAGGATATTGATGTTCCAACTTTCTGGCTTCTACTATAAGCCCCATCCCTACCTTATTGGGCTTCTTTATAAGGGGGTTTATATGGGATATCCCTATCCTAATTTTTGCTTATGTGCTTTGTTGGGGCCCTATTAACGGAATTCTTCCAAGGCCCAGGCTCTAAGCCCCTAAACCCGTGCTCCCAAGGATGAAGGCCGGTTGGCAGCAGCAAGTTGATCTGGTTCTCTGGAACCCTGGCGAAGTTAGAAGTCGACTTCTTGTTTCTGAAAAGGGTTCTTCAGAGATATATAGAGGGTTGGATGAGGTTGTATACCGGTTTTCAATTCACGCGTAAATACTTAGGACAAGGCTTTGGAGTACATACCGCTTCACCGTTGTCGAGAGTTCAGTGTTTCAGAGTGAAGGGCCGTGGAGGGAACCAGTGTTCCGTGCCGACGCCTTCTAAATAAACTTCTATCCCTCATAATCGTGGTCCTATATAGTGTTAGGGTTTAAGGTTTTCTCAGGCCTGTAAAGAAAGGGGGTTTATGACACTAGTGTTTTCATCTTATGGGATGTGCATGTTTAGTTCAGGATCCAAGCCCCAAATCCAAAATCCCTAAACTTTAAGTTTTAAAGATTAATATACAGGTCTAATGAAAAAATAAGGTGCAGTTTGCGGGGGCCTTCACTTGATGCAGCTTTACGAGGGAACTCTTCAATATACTATCACCTGTGGATCCATAAGCGCACAGCGTTGAGGTAGAATCCTTACATATTGATGTACCCTGGCCATTATCGAATTACTGGGCGCCCAGAGCAAACCCTGAAAAAGCCCAGGAATCCATGTGGCTACCGGCCAGAGCAGTACGTCGTGTCGGAGACGGTGGGGACAGATATGAGTATTCAGTAAACTTCCCCGCTATACCACAAGACCCTGCTCTTATATCTTTTTTATGATAAGGTCCTTGGATTTTGCCAGGGTTCATGCTTTAATCGCAAGCTGTTCTTGCAAATTTATCAGACAGTGCTGATCAACAAATTCAAAGGATGTCTGAAAAGTGGGCGGTCACAACAATTGCCAGTGCTCCTTAAGATTTCAGTGAGCATGGTGGCTGTGCATGGATCTTGGTGTTAGACTGTTAAGGTGCTTCGCATCGCAGTGCACGACATAAGACATGCGCAAGCGCCACATGAAACATCAAGTTTGTTGCGCCAACTACCTCCACCCGAAACCCAAGTCCTAAACACCCCCACACCCCGCGGAATACAAGGCCTTCGGACTCGGCTCACAGCTTTGCAGAATCCTAACACTTAAAAAAAAGGTATAAACACCCACAGGCCTAAACCCTAAGCCCAAAAAGCCTAAACTCTAAACCCTAAGCCCAAAAGCCTGGACCCTTAAATTAAAGCCAAGGGCAGTAGCTCACAAACCCCCGGGAGGATCTAGAAACTAGATCCCCTAATTTGGGGCCCTATACTACTAAGGGTACTTTATAGGAACCCCCTTATGCCTTTTGTCGCTTCGAGCAGGTAGGTCCTAACGATGACTTCCGGATGCGCCTGGTGGTCTATCCAAGGGGCCGATATCATTACAAGGAGAGGGGCGGAAGAGGGGGCGAGGGGGGGAGGGCTCGGTTTAGGGTTTAGGACGGGGTCCAAGGGGGGGGGAGGGCTTTTTTCAATGCTTCATGCGGGAGGGTTTAGGGTTTAGGGTTTGCGGTTTAGGAGTTAGGGGTTTGGGGGCTTGGAAGGGTTTTTCTGTGGTTGTATAGGCGAAAAGGGGTCACGTAACGATGTTCTTGAAGGGGTCAGATGGGGCTTCATAACATGGCACCTCGTGGGTGCCCATGAAGCGCTCAGCCCCTGTCGACCTCTTGAAACCGTGAGAAGCCACAACATTCCCAGAATCCTGAACCCAGACCCCCGGGAGGATCCAAAAAGTAGATCCCTTAAGGGGGTTCCTATAAAGTACCCTTTAGTAGCTTGGGTCCCAAATTAGGGGATCTACTTTTTAGATCCTCCCGGGGGTCTGGGAACCCGCCAAAGCCCCAGAACCTGTAGGCCCAAACCCTAAACCCCTAAACCCCTAACCCGAAACCTTGAACCTAAACCCCGTGTAAACCCTAAAGCGCGCATTTTGGTAAAGCCTTTTTTCCACACCAGACCCCAAGCAGCCAAGCTCTCGGATCTTCAAAGGCCCGAGATGAAAAAGGTGAGATGACCCTTGAAATGTACTGTAGGGGCTTTAATACTGTAATTAGGAACCTGATTAAGAAACCCTGGGCCTGTAACCCCTAAAATACTAGGATTCATATAAGGAACCCTAATAAAGGCCCAAGGTTTCTTAATCAGGTTCCTACATTACTATAGTACCCTTATAGAGCCCTTTAAAGGAACCCTTATAGTACCCTTATAGTATCCCTTTAAAGGAACCCTAAGGTTCCTACATTAGTTAGAAAAGGGTTTGGGGTCCCTAGGGTTTTGGGGCCCATTATCCTATAATTTAGTAAGGACCCCCCCCAAAAAAAAAATAGTATAGGTAATGATTGCCTAGTAGTAGAGTAGGTAACCTTTAACCTTCTTGGGGTGGTAGAATTTTTTTAATCCTTGTATTGTGAAAAAGGTTAACCTTTAGTTCCCCATGATACCCGACAAGTAGGATTAAGGCCCCTATAGTACAGCGGACATACATAGGTCTGGACAGAAGGTTTCTGGATTTCATGGTCCAGGTACTTGAGCAGGAGATCCTACATCCTTTACGGTAACTGTTGTATGATATATGGGTAGTTGTCAAAATTAGGGTCCCTTTTTGGGTGCCCTAAATATTAGGTGCCGTATTATAATAGGGACCCAAAACGGGACCCTAATTTTGACAACCACCCATATGACTCATACACCTCTTTGTGGGGTGGATGTAATTGGGGGGGGTGAAGAGAGATGTTCAAAGGACGATTGTGAATTTCTTAGCGCTTTCCTCGATCGATTTGGGGGTCAAGAGAGATGGTCCAAGGACGATTGTGATCTTCTTAGCGCTTTCCTCGAGCTGCTGGGCTGGCACTGTTTTGTTTTTTATTCCTTGGGCTTTTGTGTGTTTTTGTTGATGTTTGTGTTGTCTACGCAACCTCACCCCAATGGCTTGTTCAGAGTCGTTCTAAATCACTGTTCTTCGCTGAAAAAATACAGTATGACACCAAAAGGTTATTTAGAATGCTGTGTCTGCTATGGGTCCAACAGGGTGGAAATGTGATTCATGCCATGTGGAGGTGGTACGGTCAAGGGTCGGGGGTTCTGGGTGGTTGTTGGAATAGCACGGTCTTCGTTGCAACAATCCTTGTTGCTGCTATTGCCAGGAGGCCCCACCCCTCTTTCAGCGCCTTATTGTTACGAAAGTTCCTCTTAAAGGATGATTTAAATCAGTGGACCACATGATGTATTTAGCTGTTTGTGTTTCTATGCGTGCTGAACTAAGTCATCCATTGGGTTTAGAAGCACGAGGCTACCCAGTGGTTCAGGAGTTTAGGGTTCAGGGTGTGCTTGATTTGTTGTATTTGGTGCTTGGGTCAGAGCCTTTTAAAAATTCGTGTGCAAGCCGGCGAGCATCTTGTTTCATTTCGCTCGCTACCAGCTAGCACAAGTCACCGCTGCCACATTTTGGATTGGGGTTTTAAGGGTTTGGGGTCTAGGGTGGAAAGCTGGTCAGACTGACTGATGGAATATGCTCCTCAGGCCTCAGGCGTGCATGACTTGGGCTATTTTGGGCCGCTTCCACATAATTCTAAACCCCAAGACCTGATGTTAGGGTTTAGGGTTTAGGGGTTAAGGGTTTAGGGTTTATGACAATCAGACAGGAGGCACCAAACGCAACAAGATCATACAGGCTTCAACCCGGTAACCTCAAGCCTCGAGCTATGACACTCTAAAGTAGAAGCCACAAAGTTGGAATATCATTCTCCTCCTGCCCTTAAGGTAAAGTATAGGGGATCCCAGCACTAACCATCCTAAGCCCATGTTCCAACCTTCTGGAATTCAGTAAATGCTCTAAAGCCCCAGAGCCTAAAACACCTCGACAAGGAATGGTTGAATGGATCCCTTCAATTTAGCCCTCCAAGGAGACTCTTGCAACCGAAAGCCCACGAAAGCCCAAACCCTCAACGATGTAAGGATTCTTCCGCCAGTCATTCTCGAAGGCTGCCGCTGGAGGCGCGAAGACGGTAGGTTTGCTGAAGAGTTTGGGAGGGGGGTCTGACAGGGTTCGCTAAGGGATATATAAGGAAGGGTTTAGGATGATTGGGTTTAGGGTTGTCATGCATAGCCGCCTGGGCTCTCCATGCTCTCTGTAGAGCTAAGCCTGAACCCTACACCGACAGGTGCGAGGACATCCACTTCGAGCTGACTGCTTTGAAGGAGGATGAAGCAGATGTCAAGCCATGGAAGACAGGCTCATCATCTCAACGTCATAGCGGGGCCGGGTTTTGGGTGGAGGGTTTATCCTATATAGTATCTCCCTTAGGGTCAGCGACGCCTGCTTTCCTAGGGGGAAGGGGGGTGAGATCGGGACCTTGATTTACAGACTTGCTAACATGGTGTCGTGTAGTCCGCCTCATACATGTACAGATCACATCTACATTGAATCTACATATACATACACATACATATGCACTTATACATATGTAGGTATGATATGTTATATTATGTTCTATTCTATATTCGATACCCGACATTAGATATTCTATGCTATATCGTATATATTATATGCCAACTCATTTTAAAGCTTCTATATTCTATAATGTATGATCGCCTCGTCTTTTTTTCTCTTCGCTTCTAGTCTATTCTGTTGCATTGTATAGTATTGTGTTATGCTGTGCAATGTCATGTTGTATTGTGACCTTTGTCATGTTACAGTTTATTTTACTGTATTATACAAACCCTAAATACCCCAACCCGGCTCAGGCAGGGTAAGACAGGGGAGGAGCTAAGAGCAAAGGAAGAAGTATCATGTGCATCACACCACAGTGTTGAGGATGACTCTCGGACTCGGGGTTCGGGGTGTAGAGTACCCTGGACAAAAACGCCGGAAAGCTTCGTCTAGCGTTTTAGAGGAACCCATGCAGTTCTCCCAGGCACCTTCACTTTTAGCGATTCCTGCCGTTTTGCGGGACTGTGCGACATCTGCGACATGGACGAGGTGGCACCCCTTCTTGCTCTCAAGACATCCTTTCCAAAGCTATTGCGAGGACCTCACCCTACTGCCCTCGAACCTTGCCTATCCCTGGACCCTCTAAACCCAAAATTGCATCCTTATTCCTTAAACACTGTATAACCCTAAACCCTGAACCCTGAACCTCAAACCCCGGACTTCAACTCCAAGCGCTTTGAGCCCTACACCCCCCCCCCCGCCTTGCGCCTCCAGACCAACCCTTACCCTTCGGCTGCGTGGGCCCACTCCCTTAAGGATTCAACAAANCCCCCTGGACCCCTCAACCCCAAAGTGCCCTCCTTAGTCCTAAAACCCTTTATAGCCCTAACCCCAGACCCCGGAACCCAAATCCCGGGCCTCCACCTCCAAGCGTTTGGGGCCCTCCCCCCCCCCCCCCGGCTTGCGACTCCAGAGCAACCCTTACCCTTCGGCTGCGTGGGCCCATTCCTTTAAGGCTTACGACAAGGCTTGCTATAATGCTTGCTATGAGGGTTACTATAAAGGTTACTATAGGGGTTTTAGGGTTTGGGAAGTCCACGTACCCTTATAGTATAAGCATATACGGCCTTGAAGGGGTGCCTATATAGGTACTGGAAGGCCTAAGTGTTTCATGCATATATACATAGAGTTTAAGGTTTAGCATTCCGTCAACCGGGCGCTACGGATGAAGGTGGCTTTGGGGTTTAGTCTTTTGGATTTGGGAAGAACCTTAGACCTTAAAGTCAAACCTAAAAAACTAAACCCTAAGCTACTCGCCAAGCCTTCAGTGTAGAGCATAGAACCCAGAGCCTCCAAGCCGTGCAAACCCCTCTAGTTCAGAGGCATCTATTGCATCATTGCCTAAGAAACGCCCTTTGACATCGAAGGTATATTCCTTCATTGAGGGGTTTGGGAGTCTCTGGAAGCCGTAAAATACCCCGTTACAAAGCCTCGAAGGTGGCGGAGGAGGGCATTTGGCTCAACCGCTTGCAGGAGCTCCGCATGCGCGGCCAGGCACGGCAAATCGGTTTTACAGTCCCCGGCTCCTGCTATGGGGTCCACCAGATGGGGTCCACCAGGGTTCTACGGTTGATGGACAAAATCCTGCATTACCCATTATAAGGAATATACCATAATTCCCATAGTTTAGGGTCCTTAGGGTCATGCAGGATTTTGTCCATCAACCGTATCGGATGCTGAGTGGAGGTCAGGTGTCTCGAGTTTAAATGCAAAGTTTGTAAGGGTTACCAGGGCTCTAGAATTGGACTTCAGGGCTCTCCGGCGCATGGGGTTCTTGTGGTTTTCAGGTCATGAGAGCACACTGTGCTCTGAAGGTCTGGAGTACTCATTATTTGTACCTTGTTTCGAGCTGTGCAATTGGCAAACACAGTAGTATAGATGATCAGATCCGACGTATGTATGCACACACACACATATGTACATATACATACACACACACACAGTGTCTGCGCATGCTATCTGTTTAGGTGCCTGTTGTTGTCAAAGTTTCCTCATGCACAGTTAAATTCCTGTGGTTTAGGAAATGGAGCAGAGGAAATGGGTGTGTTTGAACACGGGTATGCCGGCAGTGGCCTCCCCCCCATACTCAAAGTCCTCTCAACTATGATTCGGAGGTGATGTCTAGAAATTCAAGCAAAGCGGCCATGCAGTATGCTTTTTCCTTGAACCAGATCCACAACTCTCCCTACGCCCTGCCCGAAACCCAACTTCACATCCCGTACAAGAAGCATCCACTTGCTCAGTTAAGTGTTTGGAACTTCTGGGTACCCTAATAGAGCCACGGTCTTAACTTGACTTCTTTTGCGGTCTAGGGTTGAGGGGCTTGCTAGACCTACGGTTCTATGGATTCGTGGCCCCTTGAAGGAGTTTAAGCCTAAGATTCCTCTTTTCGAATCTGGACCCGTCGATTTCTCCCTGGCAGGCCACCTGCGCACCTCCTTCTCCAAAGGGGCGGCTGGAGCAGGCTGTCAACTCTTTGAGGGAGTAGTTTAACCGGTTTCTGCAAATTGTGTACATTGCTTGGAAAGGGCTTTATAAGGGTTTTACTTTCATCCGGTTTTCTACGGATACATGTGAAAGCTTTATCGGGTTCCATGACGAAGTTTACAGGGAATTGGTTAGCGGTTGCTTTTTGTCCTTGCTATTTTGGGCCATATTAATGAAGGGAATGCTGATGGGGAACAAGGTCGTAAGGCAAGCAAGATGTGGATTCCTAGCAAGTTTGGGCTCAGGGTTGAGGGTTGGGGTTGCGCAATAGCAGCACGGAGCCGAATGCTCTTAAGCCTTACTAAACCATCTGAAACCCGTACACCCGGGCACCCAGACCTTACAAGCCAAACAAAGGCTGAGCCTGTAGAAGAATCCTAAACCAGACCGGCGTGAGGTCCCAAAAAGAGAGCCCTTAAAAGGGCCCATCTTAACCAATGTAATGGCAGGTCACCTTGTTAGGTTTCACGGTTTTCAGATCCTTTAAGGGTCTGGGAACCCGAGTTCGAGCCTGCACCCGAAGCCTTGGATGCTCAAGCCTGAAACCTACCTCTGGTTAGTAGGGAATGGAAGCATGGTAGTAATAGTAGTTATAGTTGTACCCCATTCCTCCATTCCCTACTAACCAAAGGTAAGGAAAGCTAGGGCAGAAAGCCAAACCGCGACCTCAAACGCGGAAGACAAGCAAAAGAGCTTTCAAGCGAAAGTTGGAAGTCCAACCGAAACCTCCAAATCCCAAACCGAGAAGCCTTATACACCAAAGCAAGGCCAACGGAGCCTTCTATATCCGAAAACACCGAGAAGCCTGACAACCATAAACACAATCATGCCATGCCAAGCAAAACTCTGGCCCGCAAACTCCAAACCTTGAGCCCGAAACCCGCAACCCTAATCCCAACTAACCCTAAATCCTAAACAAGAAAACCCAACACCGCACGAGGTCGAGCTGATTCTGAGAGACTTGGAGACGTTCATCCCCAATCCGGAGGATCGCACACGCGCGCGCGCAAACCTTAAGCAACATGCAGTAGAGTGAGAGACGGGATGGGGTTTAATTTTAGTATTGGGGATGTGAGTTCGGGGTTCAGGGTTTGGTAAGAGTACCTGTAGCCGAAAACTTTCTGCACTGAGGGTGAATATGGTATATAGCATCATAAGGATTCCTAAAGAGGTTGGCGTTTTGGCTACTTTGCTACAGGTAGGGTTCAGGGTTTCAGGTTTCGGATCCTAAATGGAAGCCCAGAAGCCCTACAAGGCACACTCAAGCATTGAGGAACCTCCTGTAGTCTCCAGTGTAGTTCCTTTTTTGGGTTACCTTATAGGATCCTTAATATATAATTGGTTAAACCAAAAAAAGGAACTACAATGGAGACTATAGGCTTGATACTCTTACGGCCAGAACGTCTTTTTCAAAAAGCTCACTTAGAGCCCTAGAAAGATCCTGGGACCCGTGTGTATTTCAGGCTTTAGAGTCTTAGGGTTTAGGGTCTTAGGGTTTAGGTTTTAGGGTTTAGGGTTTAGGGTTTAAGGTTTAGGGTTTAGGGGTTCTCTGAGCCCGGAAACACAGTTTCATGCCCCAATGTAGTCCCGTTACAGGCTCTAAGGAACCAACACGCGAACCACTGAAAGATGGAAATCAGAGACCTTGTGAACAGAACTACGACTACCGAACCTGCATAGAAACCCGTACAGGTGGCCTTCACAAGAATGTGCTGTAAGAGCCCTTATACCCTGAAACCTAAACCCGAAACCCTGAACTTTAACTCTGAACCTGTAGGGTTTACCTTAACCCTGAACAACCTACCTTTTATTAGGGCTCCTTATTATGATTTCCTTATATATGTCCTTAAAAAGGTAGGTTAGTCCGGGTTAAGGTAGGGTTTAGGGTTAACCCTATCTTGAAACGATTAACCGTTAACCCACTCCTAGGCCCTTTCCGACCCTCAATCTTACTCCGAACCCGAAACCTTAACCCTAACCCTCGGCCCTTAACCGTAAACCGAAAACCCTAAACCCTTACAACCCGTATAACCTCAAACCGCGCTCCGGAGGATCCGCGCTCACACGCGCCGGCCCCTGTACTCTCTCGGCAAGCCGGGCCACCGAACCTATGTTCAAATACGCAGTGCTTGTAGGGTTCAGCATTGGGGTCTGAGGGGTTGGGTTTTTTTTTGCGGTTTCGGGTTTGGGTTGAGGGGTTAGGCGCCTGTGTTATTTTGGGGCTTAGAGGTGGTTTTGTGTGAGTGTTGCTCACTAAGAGCTTGTGGGGTCTTTCTTGGGCTTTCAAGCCTCTATTGTGTCTCTCTTCAATAGAGGGTCTTTGTTGGGAGTCTGAGGCTTACCACGATCTTGTCGAACAAAATGTTGCATGGTGTCGGTCTTTCACGGTTTCAGTATGGTCTCGTGCCGCAAGGCTATATCCAGGGTAATACGTCGTCTTGGTTATGCTTTCTTCACTTCTTGCACGACTGTTAAGACTGCGGGGTTTCCAGTTCTACGCCTGCGCGACCTGGCTGCTGAATTCCCGGGGTACTTATTAATTAAGGAGTTAACCACTAACATAACCCTAAACCCCTAGACCCCTAAACCCCTAAACCCTAAACCCCTAAACCCTAAACCTTCATCAAAGCTTGTGACACCCTACGAAGCCCCCCCATACACAGCCATGACCTGAGTCTGGGGCCAGGAACGCGTTTCGAATCCAGCTGCGCGTTCACCCGATCGTCCCGGAGCGCAGTGGCTGTCTGGGTGTCTTCATCTACCTCATGCCGGGGCCGATGCTAGGGCCTTCTTAGGGAACTTATGTGTAGGTCTTAAATGAAAGGGCTGACAAGGGAAGGTTTTTTAAGTTTCGGTTTTTATAAATACGGGAAACATAGAAAGTGTTTTTCTTTCCATGCCAGGTTTCGTTAAGTCTTCATAAGGAACTCTTATGAAACCCCTCGCCTCACTCAGTCCCATCATACAGGGCTCTGAATGAACCCTTCCGTCCCCTTAGAACTCTAATGGGAGTTTCCGAAAATAGGGGTACCTCATTTTGGGGTCCTTATAATAAGGATCCTACTATTTAGGGTACTATATTAGCGTCCACTATTTTCGGAAACGCCCTACAGTAATGGTACCCCTACAATTCCCCTTAGAACAAAGCCCAGGATGCAGGACATAGGTTCCGAGTGGATCGTCCAGGATGCGAAGTGCGAAGTCACGGTCTACCAGGAAGGGGCAGACTGGGTAGTGAAAGAGGCCAGCACATGCCCATGCTGTGTTGCAATATGCTTCCAGGGGTCTTAGTTTTTGGTCCATATGGCGTCTAGGACCCTGACTGTAAGGTCCTTGAAAGCATAGGGTAGGAAATAAAAGAAGGGAGCATCAACTCTGCGTTGTTTAAGAAGTGTCTGCTAAGGGTGTGCTACCTTTCAATTCAACATAGGTTTCTACGGTTTTTACAAGTGTTCTGAACGAGGCCGCAACCTTCTGTTTCACGGACGAAGAGTCAGGCAACGGATGCTGGGTCTTGAAGTGGCAAAACATAGGCGCTTTACCATGCTTTAGCTACTGTAGTCCTCTGAATGGGGTTTCGGTGGGCATTTTTTAAGTGATTGGGGATCCCTCATTGGGAATCGTATTCTGATTGCTTTTTCTACTAGATTTGCCCTATCGAAACAACTTCAGAACAAGACCCTGAACCCGAAAGGTCTTGAGCCCTAAACACTAGGTGTAACCCGCGTTCTACTCATTTTTCCGAAGCCTTGCTGCTACTAAACTTATTAGAGTTTGTAAGAAGACTTTGCAATTCTTATACAGCCTTGTTACACTGTATCTACGTTGCTGAAGTGCGATAAGCTTCAGAAGACCTGAGACAAGCCTTACAGAACCTCGTGCTTAAAACAAGTAAACTTCCGGAAAGCTGGGCATGACACAGAGACCTTAAACAGCTGTAGAAAACCTAACCTAACCCTAGAAAGGCCTGGCAGAATCACAGACTACCCTAGACATGCGTAGAAATCCTCTCAAAACCGTACGAAAAGCATTCTAAGCCCTGCAAATTCAAAGAATACCCTACCTGTAGTCTCCAGTGTAGTTCCTTTTTTGGGTTACCTTATAGGATCCTTAATATATAATTGGTTAAACCAAAAAAAGGAACTACAATGGAGACTATAGGTAGATTCAAAAGCGCGGCAGCCAAGGATGGTCCGAGCTGTGGCCAAGGCCGCTGCAGGATTTGGCATCCTGGGTGGGGCTCGGGCGCCTGGTCGTGCAGGACTGCCACTGCCTACTAGAAGGGTTTCGTAGCGTTCCTTTCCGGGTTTTTCTACACCTGGACCCCAAAAGTATGTAAAATAATAGCCTTGTATAGGTGTTGGGCCATTATTTTACCTACTTTAGGGGCTTTAGGTAAGGGGTTCCTTTAAGGGTTTCCTTTAAGGGCTCCTTTCAGGATGCTCCCAGGGTTCCTGTAAGGGTTCCTATAAGGGGTTCTGACTGCATGGATTACAAGGGATTATGGCAGGTACTAGTCTTGCTCCTTGCATGGGTGGGACAGTGATTACATTCTAGCTAGGTTATACCATTAAATTATTGATCCCCAAAACTCTAAATAGCCCGTCACCCTTCAATTGTGGCGTATGCCTTACATCAGAATGTTAACAGGCCCTATCATGAAGGTATATTCTTCATTACGGGGTGATGGACTTTCTGGCAAGCCTTTTGACCACAAGGGAGTTGCCTGCGGCGAAGGATGTTGAGCATTCTGCGAGGGTGAATTCGTAGGAGTTTCAGGGGGCGTTTTGGGCTGTGGGTAATGGGATTAAGCTTAGGTTACAGGGTTCAGGCTACAGAAGATACTTGCCCGAACGCCACTCGAAGCTTCAGTTCTAAACCCCGCACCTTTTATTCCAATTTGGAAACTTAATTATGAGCCTTGTATCGAATCCTGAACCTGAAGCGCGGAACCCTGATCGCCTTCCCCTGAACCTCAGACCCTACACCCTGAACCCTTAATCTAAATTCTTATAACCCTTGAAAACAATCTTGCATGCTGCAGGCCAGCGTGGAATTCCCGCTGCCGACTGATGCCTTGAAGGACCTTTACCAGGGCCTTGACTTTTCACAGGAGGTGCCCTTGCGACAGAACTCACGATAATGAAACATTGCACGGTAATATTCCCCGCCCCAACAGCGATTCTGTTTCTATGTTTCGTAAGGTCCGCATATTATCTTGTTTGCAGGTGGTTTCGTTACTTTCCACCTTTCGTTGACGAAGAAGTTATGAGAATTCCATAAGGGTTCTAGGTGTTGTATGCATAGTCCCCTTGAGTGTTTAGGGTTTGGGCTTGATGCCGTTTCATATAGTCCTCCCATTTCTCACCAGGTGAACCTGGTCTAACGGCATTGTAGGGATTTCATCTGGGTTTTAGCTGGGTGTAGACTGTGATAGGTTGACACGGGTGTTGGTGCTGGTGACAAGGGAGCAGGAATCCCATTGGCGCAGTAACGTAATATAGAGTTCGGATCAACTTACCAAAGACACTCCCTCATGGTCTACCCATAGGCTCCATAGTAGTTCCTTTTTGGGGTTCATATGTAGAATCCTACAAGGCAATCCCAAAAAGGAACTACTATGGAGCCTATGGGTACATACTTGCCTTCAAGTCTTGAAGTAGGAAGCCCGAGGGGTTCCGGGTGCCAGAAACCTGTCAGAGTGTAGAATTTCGGAGGCTTCAAAAGGTGGGATGAAGGTAGGTAGGATGAAGGATCCCTTATATAAGGACTCTTAATTGGGAATATCCCACCTACCTTCATCCCACCTTTGGAGCCCTTTGAGAATTTGGGTTGCAACTCCCGACGATTTAGGAACTTGGCCCCTTCACTGACACAGAAGAAATGAAGAGCTTTGTAATCCTCTAGTTTTGATTTGTGTGTACGTATATATACATATATATACATATATATATATATTTGTATACATACATGGTTCTCTTCATAATATACCTCGGCTGGAAGAAGCGACCAGGTAACGCAGGTCACGGTGCGACTGGCAGAGGGCCCACCCCTCTTCTTTGACAAGCGTGTCTTGATGGCCTGCTCGGAGTATTTTCGGGACATGCTCGACCCGCGGCTTCAATTTCTCGATTTTTTTGGGGCGGGGCGGGCAGGTTCTAGGGTTCAGCGCTACTGTTACGGGGGGCTACTATTCTGCAGAGTACGTCACGAAGTGTTGCAAGTCACGTCATGTCATCAGATACAATGTGATGCTACGGTTATAAGGCCTGAACACGATCAAAACATGAAGCTATTTCTATCCCCGCACTGAACCTAAGCCGAAGAACTGGAAGACCACAAGCCCGACTCCCAACGGAAGCTCAGGAAGAGCCCCGGTTTCGGGAGGGCTGCAACAACGAGATCGACTTGTGCCCTTGCTGATCTTGGAAAGTTGATTTTTGGTGTTGGTAGAGTCTATCGGATCAACAGGGAGGAAGGAACCTCTATGTGTACTAAGTCCCTGAATCCCAGATCCTTACCCATAGGCTTCATAGTAGTTCGTTTGTAGGGTTCATATTTAGAATCCTACAAGGTAATCCTCAAAAAGAACTACTATGGAGCCTATGGGTAAACCCTTGAAAAGCCAACAGAACTGATCAACACGCAAGGGCCCACGATGCTCGTGCAAATCCCTTGCAGAACACTTACGAGAGCAACTAAACCCTAAGTAAATCCTTTAAGTCTTACAAGAACTATACACTCAACCCTAGACCCTAATCCTTCCAAATGCTATACTATACTATACTAGGGGCTGCTAAGAGCAGCCCAGGAGTTGCGACCCTCAAGCTGATCATCGCGCCGTCAGTGCCATCTTCCGCTACATGACATCTGGCACCCGTGCTTGCGTCTTAGAGCTGGGTTTAGGGTTTAGGGGCTCGGGGTTTAAGGTTTAGGGTTTAGGGGCTCAGGGTTTAAGGTTTAGGGGTTAGGGGCTCAGGGTTTAAGGTTTAGGGTTTAGGGGCTCAGGGTTTAGGGTTTAGGGGTTCAGGGTTTAGGGTCATTTATTTTTACTGAAGGAAAGGCATCTCCTGCGTACTTTTGACATATACATATAATGCACGCACACATCACACAACATGTACGTCGAGGTCTCACGGTTGGCCGTATACCGACAATAGCAGTTGTTTTGAATGCTCCGGCCTGGCACGCTCCAAGAACCTTTGACTCGAAAGGTGTAAGGTTAACCTGGGGTTATCAGATGGGCAATGTTTACACTAGGCTTCTTATAGTAAGTGCAAACTCAAGAACAGCTTAATGTAGGTTAAGTTAACGTTATGCGGTGCATATGTGTATATATATATATATATATACACATACACATATATATATATGTAAGCATAAATACATACATACATGCATACATCCATGCATTGTTAATTTTATACATGCACGCACGTTACAATCTCCAAGCCGTAGACCCTATGTAATCCTTTACACACTGAGGCAGAAGCCCGTGCAGGTTCAATGTGCATCTAGATGCACTGATAGAGCCCTTATAGTACCCGTTTTGTAGGTCTGATTGTAGCCCTTAAATGAGCCCTTTTCATATTATCCTTGAAGCCCAGACATCTTTGGAACTTGCTCCAAGGCACATTCTTCGCCAACGGAGACTTCACTTTCGCACTCTCCATCCGCAAGCTTGCGGACCAATATCGTCTCACTGGCTTGGTGGAGAAGGCTGAGAAGGTTTAGGGGTTTTAGGGGTTCAGGATTTAAGGTTTAGGGCTTAGGGTTTGAGGTTTAGGGTGAAACCTGAGACGGCACGGCTTGTGGGGTTTGTGCTCGGGGTTGAGGGTTCAATAGGGTTTTAGGGTTCAGGGGTTGAGATTCTGGGTGCTTGCGAGACGAAAGCTAAGACCCCCCCTTACTCATATTAAGAGGTGACATGCGGAACTCAGGATGCCTAGAGAACAAATCATACGGACCTACAAATCTTATTGGGGCAAAACCCTCAAATCATATCAAGGGAACCCTAAACCTAAAACCTGGTTTAGTATTGGGGCATGAGGCTGTAAACCCCTTAACCAGGCAGAGACAGAGCTTGGAAGCTTGCTCTCCGAGAACAATGTCCTGATGTTTCTCAGCCACGTCTTCGGCACGGGATGTCGATTGGAACAGCTCTGCGTGCAAATGATCATGAACAACGGCTGCGAGGTGGGTGGGGGGCGG
>BGNK01001092.1:38623-117337 GCA_003297005.1 Symbiodinium sp. clade A Y106 | reverse complement strand
CCCCCCCCCCCCCCCATATGGAACCAGGTACTGGTCTTTCCAAGTAGTTTTCGTACTACACACACCAAAACCCTATTCTCATTGAATAGGTAGTATCATTAGGGAGACCCCTAAACGGGTACCCCTTCTGAACCCTACTTCTGGCTCTCTTAAAATGGACCTTATTGAGAGGGTCTATATCCCCAAGGGTCCCCCTAATCCTAACTCCCATTGAATCAGGTCTTGGTCTTACAAGAGGAGCAGCTGACCCAAATGGTGGATGCTCACCCAGAGCTGGCAAAGAAGCTCATGAGAGCACTGCTGGCTGCGCGAAGCCAGCTGCGATGGCCAGAGGACAGTACTACATTACATTGCAGTGAAGCTCAGAAAGTTGGAACATAGCTTTAGGAGGATTCATGCTGGGATTCCCTATACTCTACTTTAAGGGCATGAGGCTAATGATGTTCCAACTTTCTAGCTTCTACTGTATACGAGAGCAATCATTATCTTTACTATATTATACTTTAGCATGCTGTATTATTTTTACCATACTCTTTTATATTGTGGTTTATGCCTTTTGACTTTTCTATATTACACTTTGCCATGCTGTAATATTTTACCATGCTCCATTATATTGTGGTTTGTGGCTGTTGTATGCGGTAAAGGGTAGGGCTTTTAGGGCGGGGGGGTTGAGGTGGTGGGGCGTAGGGAGCACTCCTTCCTGGGATTTGCGTTTCGAACGCAGCGCTTGCTGGCTCCTTGTAAGTTGAAAGGATCCCTTGAAAGGAACCCTGAAGGGCTCCTTTAAGGGTTCTGTAGGGTGTTTTAGGGTCTTCATTCAAGTTTGGAGTTTAGGAATTCTGGGTTTCGGATTTTGGGATGCAGGGTTTCGGGTGTAGTAGCTTTGGGATTTGACAATTTGAGGTTTGGGATGTCGGGTTTCAAGGTCTATGGTCTCGGGAGTTTTGTTTAGGTTGGGGGCTTTGGGGTCCAGGACGCCCCTAAGGTTTAGGGTTTAGGGTTTAGGGTGGTTTAGGGTTTAGGGTGGTTTAGGGTTTAGGGTTACCCTTACATGCTTGTAGGCTTGTAGGTTTGATATAAATCGCATATTCGGAGTTTCACATCCTTATAGTTCCCTTTAAAGGAACCCTTATAGTTCCATGTAGAGGAACCTTTTTTGTCCCTTTAAAGGGAGCCTGAGTTCCTGTCAAGGGAGGCCTAAAACTTATGAAAACTAGGGTTTAGGGCTGAGGGTTAGGGTTTAGGGTTCAGGGTTGAGGGTTAGGGTTGAGGGTTGAGGGTTAGGGGTTAGGGTTTAGGGTTTAGGGTTGAAGGTTAGGGGTGAGGGTTGAGGGTTAGTAGGGGTGAGGGTTTAGGGTTTAAATAGAGTTTAAGGTTCAGGGTTTCGAGGGTGCCAGATCCAGCCAGGACTGCCTGGACTCAGACTCCCTGGAGGAAGAGATGAAGTCAGCTTCAGCAAGCCGGTAATATCGGGGCCTAATTCTGGGCGGTTTCTTATTACACTTATATTATAATATAACCCCCCCAAACCATATTAAAAAATATTACGGCCTCTATATTTGAGCTTTAGGGTTCATGCTTGAGGCCTCTAGGGCTGAAGGGCGTTAGGGTTTAAGGATCCGGCGCATAAGGGTATTTATTTTGTTAAGGGTTTAGGGCGTAGGGTTGTTGGGGTTTAGGGCTTTAGGATTTAAAGGATTTCGGGGTGATGGGTTTAGGGCCTGGGGACTAGGGGTTTAGGGTTCCTGTCTATTTTCCTCCAAATTTAAAGGACAACCCTGTCAAAAGCAGCTTCCAAAGGGCACACACACAAAAGAGCAAACAAAAGCTACTTCTCCTCCTCCTCTACACATACTGCTACTACTACTACTACTACTGCTACTAGTGGTAGTAGTAGTAGAAGTAGTAGTAGTAGTAGAAGTAGAAGTAGAAGTAGTAGTAGTATCGTGGTAGTAGTAGTAGTAGTAGTAGTAGTAGCAGCAGTCGTAGTAGTAGGAGGAGGACTAGTAGCAGCAGTAGCAGAAGTACGAAACACAGTGCTAGAACTGGTACTAGTACTAGTACGAGACTGAGTACGAATAACAATCAATTATTATTGATAGTAGTCGCAAAGATAGTCGGAAAATGTCGAAACACGGTCATGACGGCCCGGAAGCTGCGACGGGCCACCCAGAATTCGATTCCTAGGGCGTTAATGAAGACCTGGGTCTCACAGCTGGCGGGATCCCACCCCTAAACCCACAAAACCACAAGTATCTTTAACCTTGCCTCCACAGCCCCTAAACCCTCTCTTAACGAATATACATCGTCACTGGCTTCTTACGAAGTCAGCCTTCCGTTCCAACCTTCGGTTGCCATGCCGGTAATTACTTATGCAAGCACGACCTCCCGAAAATGCCGGATGCTACTGTCGACCCGCAACAACGGCATCCTTACTCGTAGAACCCTTATCATAACTCGGAGCCGTAAATCCTTATTAAACCTTATTATAAACTTGGGATCCCCATCACATGGACACAAAGAGGTCCGTCGATTGCTGAGGACCACAGTGGCTCGGTCATAGAGCATTCGAAACAGGCGGCAAGCCAGTATGATGGAGTTCTGACAGAAGGATAATGGCAGCCCCTTCTAGTCCTTGTATTATGTTGATATTCATACTCTCATAGCAGCCAATGCCATGTTCTGGTTTTCAGAGCCCTCATGTTGGACTTCTTCAAGAGGCGACTCAAACTTCACAAGCCCCTGCCAGAGTCTCCTCATTCATGGTTATATAAAGTTCCATGCCGTACGTTACCCTAAACCCTAAACCCATCTTGCTTTAATCACGGGGGCCCCTAGATTTTATCCTCAGGCTCAGCTCGATCTCCTTGGCTGTTGCGGGTCTTCGCATTAAACGTGGGGGTGCGTGCAACTAGGGCTTGAGAAGGACTTTGTAAGATTTTCTGAGATTTAAAAGGTTTCTATATCGGTTCAATATGTTAGAGGTATGACTAGCTAGCCCACATACCAGTCTAGATTATGGCGACTTAATTAATCCGTATGAAGTGACTGAACCAAAAGCGGAAAAAAAAACACAGCCTCTCAATACCTTTACAGCCTCATGTAGCCCTAGACAAACATAAAAAAACAGACTCCTTGAACCTTGAGAACGTTTTGCAACCCATTGCCGAACCGTTATAGAGCCCTTACAGAACCCACATAAGAGCCCTTGTAGAACTTTATAAGAACCCTTTTTTGGACGCTTAAGACCACACAGGGCTCCGGCAAAGAGCTTCAGCGTCAGCTTCGCATGCCGGGATCCCGAGCCCTTGCTTGCTTTCATGAGGTCATCCGGGTGCAGGGAGGGTTTATACAGCTGATGGACAAAATCCTGCATTACCCATTATAAGGAATATACCATAATTCCCATAGTTTAGGGTCCTTAGGGTCATGCAGGATTTTGTCCATCAACCGTAGTAAACCCCATAAAGTTGGAAACCGGATTAAGGACAAATAGTGCTGGGATTCCCCATACGTGACTCGTAAGGATTGAGGCTAGTGGGTTTCCAACTTTTGGGCTTCTACTGTAGGCTTTAGCGTTCAGGGTTGAGGGGGTGCAGGGGCTTTAGGGTTCAGGGCTTGGGATCAGTGTAAAGTCTGCGCCAGCAGATGTCGGTTTTTGTTCAGTCCCGTTTTAGTGCGGGACTTCCTTGTTAAGACCGAGTCTCGTAGGAAGACGGTATCCTGCTTCAAACGTTGAAAGTGGTAGCTGCAGGGTGCAGGTTCTGATCAGAGCCTGATGAACAATTACTGATACTGTTTCTCGGGATCCTTGAGGTGTTGAGGGTTTAGGGTTTAGGGTTTATTCATATTCCCCTCAATATTTGGTGTTACTAAGGCCCCTATCTTACACAATTTCGGGTTTAGGGTCTTTTCGGCTCGGGAGTTGTTGCTTCTGTTTGGCGTAACTGCTGAAGGAGTCCTTCAAACCCCAAATCCTGTGACTTTGTTTTTCGTGTTGGAGTTCTTGCAACGCTCGCATTGCAAGAGGCCCCCTGTGCAGAGCAGAAGTTCAAGGTAACTTCGTAGCTGGCAGCCTATCCCGGATTTACCACATTTAGGGTTTCGGGTTTCGGATCCCGACTTTTCCGCACATCTTCGGCGCGGCGGCTTCTTCGGCCGGGACCACTAGCAGTCTCACCCGTTTCGAGTACAGTTTTGCTCAACATCGTGCTGCAATGCTCCACTGGGCATGCGGAACCCTCTTTTATCGGTTCACCCATAGGCAACCCTAAACCCTGAACCCTGAACCCTAAACCCTAAACCCCCAACCCTGCAGAAACCTGCCGGGACGCTGCGTCAAGACACGCGCAGACGGAATCCTCTGCCTCCATACAGACCGATGCCCCTTGACTATATGGGTAGTTGTCAAAATTATGGTCCCTTTTGGGGTGCCCTAAATAATAGGTGCCGTATTATATTAGGGACCCAAAAAGGGACCATAATTTTGACAACCACCCATATAGAGGATACCATAGGGGCCTTACCATAATAGTATTACCAATACTATTTTGGGGTTCCTTATTATAAGGACAGTGTTTTGGGCCCCAGAACCCTATTCAAATTATTAAGGCCCCAATATAGTAATCCGTAAATCATGATGCGAAGCCCTCGTATGTGTTCCAGTAGGCTCCGTAATCGAGTGGTGTTGGGGACAAAGCCTTGCCGGAACCCTTCCCCAGAAAGCCCAGTACCCCCCAAAGCAGGAATATACTTCAAATAAATCGAAACATTCAGTCACGGATGACTCAAGGCATTTCCTTAATTCAGAAGGGTCGGACTCTCTGGGTGTAATCTTTCCCGGAAAGCCAAGAGCCTCGAAGTACCTCTAAATCCGGGGAACCACCTGCAAACTCGCCCGGCAACCCTTGTCGAAGCCTTTCTGAAGCCACCCTAGAGAGAGCTCAAACAGCTTAATATTCCACAGACGATGTTTCACACACTTTCCGCCCTCCTCCAGCTGCCCTCCGATCCTAAACCCTATCCCTAAACCCTCAACTCTAACACTTTAAGCTCCTTTAAGCCCTAAATCCCTAAACGCTGAAAAGAAGCCCAGAATCCGAAACCCTAGTAAACCCTAGAACCCTTAACCCGAAAACCCAGAACCCTAAGCCCTAAAAACTCGAAAGCCTTTTGTCTTCAACCCTTGCGGAAACGAACTTTCAGGCCGGAGGTGGATCCGAGGATCCACATGGCCCTGAATTGCGGCGCCAAGGGCTGCCGGGATGCCCAGAGAGGTCATGCTTCGTGTTCAGTCCCCAGATCTCCGGGAGGATCCTAAAAGTAGATCCCTTAAGGGGATTCCTATAAAGTACCCTTTAGTAGCTAGGGTCCCAAGTTAGGGGATCTACTTTTTAGATCCTCCCGGGGGTCTGGGTCTTTAGGGCTTATAGGGAGCTCTAGGATACCAGGTTTAGAGTTCAGGGATGCCCAGGGAGCGGATGCTGCGTGTTCAGTATAGGGCTTAGGGTTTCGGGTTTAGGGAGCTTTAGGATAGGGGGTTTAGGGTGTATAAGGGTTTAGGGATGGTCAGGGCTGTTCAGGGCTTCGGGCTTGGGGTTTAGGGCTTCGGGCTTCGGTTTGAGGCTTTCTGGGGGAAGGAAGGTTTAGGGTTTATAGGGCTTCGGAGCCCGAAATCTTCCAAGATCCCTTTAAAAAAGAATCCACCTGATATAATGAGGTACGACAGTAGGATCCCGACTTAAAGGGATGTACCTTAAGTTATATGTACTAATAGTAGGATCCCTACTATAATTTAGGTATATACTCCTCACTTCAAAGCATTTTGGAAGATCTGAACCCTTCTGCGACCTCTCGGAGCCCTGTAGAAACCTCATCCCGAAACCCTGAAGATAACACCAAACGCTGTGCTAGGCCTCCCAGTGGGCCCTTTTTCCCTTTTTGCAGTCCTAGGTTCCTTATACAGTTGCCTAATGCCAAAAAGGGAGCCCCTTTTTTTCCTAGGTTACTCGGCATCTTAGTGTAAGACAATCCCTAAAATTTGGGCCGGGTAACCAAGTGGGAGTTTCCGAAAATAGGGGACCCTAATATAGTACCCCAAATAGTAGGATCCTTATTATAAGGATCCCGGAACAAGGTACCCCTAATTTCCGGAAACTCCCAAATCTATACAGACCTTTTTCCCAACTGAAGCCTGAGCCCTTCAAGCCAAACTCAAAGCCCTCCCTGAATCCTGAACCCTAAACCCTCAACTGCACCCTAAACCCCCCAACAAAGCTAGAGATCCCTTGAGGCCTTGCTGGCACCCTTGTAGAGTAGAAGCCCAAAAGTTGGAAACCCAATAGCCTCAATCCTTAAGAGTAATGTATAGGGAATCCCAGCACTATTTGGCCTTCATCCGGTTTCCAACTTTATGGGGATTACTGTAATTACAGCCCAGGTAGGCCCTGACAGAGCCTTCTTCTAGAAGCTCTCTGAGTGGCCTTTAAGGCCACAAGACTTGAGGAACCCGAGCCGACCCGACAGAAACTCTTGTTCTGTGCCTTACGGGCTTGTGCTTCTTGTGTTTTCTTCTACTTCTGCGTGTACCGGGTTACCATAAACCCGTTATAAGGTTTCAATCGGGCGCTTGTGAAGCGTTACCTGGGCTCCTACATGGTCTTCGTAGGGTTCAGCATGGCTTGAATTAGTTCATAACAGGACTTTGATGGCGTTTTCGTTTTTGTTTATAATTGTTTGTATTGTGTGTTGATTGGGTTTGGGGTTTGGGGTTAGCATTAGGCCTTAACTCGTCAATCCCAAAACCATCGGGAACTCCTATACACCCACTCAACCCTAAACCCCGAATTTGACACAAATCGTATTGTCGCAGGTCCTGCCGTGGCTGTCTACACCGGAGGAGAGGGTTTAGGCGCAGCCCACTCTCGTCTTTCACCGGTAACACAAGGGTCTTTCTTGTCAGCAGTAGTGACCCCTCATAAATTCTGTTTTGCACAGCTTGGTGTTTATGATTACCTGCAGCCCGAAAAACACATATGTTTAGGCTTCTTATCATAACTTTTGTACAGGAGTCAGTAAAAGATTAGGCTTTTGGGGGCTTAAGATAGAGCTTTATTAGATTTGTTTGTTCAAATTTAACTTGAAATATACGGTTTAGGGTTTGGGCTTAAAAGCTTGAGCGGGCTTACCCGGACTCTCCCATGCATCTCCGTTTTGATTAGTGAATTAATTATATGGTCTACTCTGGGAACAAATCCGTAGGTTGTTTGAAGACAAGGTGCAAGTCAGGGGTCTAGGGCAGGAAGCCCCTGAACCGCAAGCTCAAGACCTACATCCAAAATACGGCTGATGGACAAAATCCTGCATGACCCTAAGGACCCTAAACTATGGGAATTACCGTATATTCCTTATAATGGGTAATGCAGGATTTTGTCCATCAACCGTATCGCGTCCTGCTCAGAGGCCCGTATCTTGATTTAAGGTTGGTATAGGAATACTCCTCAACGCGGGGGGGGGGTCAACTTGCGCAGTTTGGGTTCCCAAAGGTCAGAAAATTCAGTTAAACTTCAAGAGCCGTGCGCCCATTCTTATTCTCAACATCCCGAACCCTTAATGCACATGTATTTGAAAGTCTGCCTGATCGTAGATGGTGCTTCGGAAATTACCCGTTCGGGATAACATACAGGCCTTATAAATTCTCCTGTGCAATGCAGTTTCAGACATCCCTCCAGCATCCTCCAGCGTAAATGTATCTGTATACCTAGAGGTGAATGTGTTCATGCACGTGCTGGCACAAACGACATTTGCCTCTCTGTATGAATGAACGAATCAATGTACAGATGTTCCCTAAACCCTACCTTTTTATGGTTTAGGGTTTATACGGCTTACCCATAGGCTCCATATTAGTTCCTTTTTGGGATTACCTTATAGGATTCTACCTCAAAAAGGAACTACTATGGAACCTGTAGGTATCTACTGTTTGGGGCTATAGGGTTTCCAACCCGTGCCTGTGTGTAAACAGACGCCGAGCTCGACTCTGCCGTGGTGCGCTGCCCAAGCTTCGCGCTTCGGGGTTCCGACGTCACAGGGGGGGGGGGGTTCTTTTGAAGGCTTCTGTTTAACATTATAAATGTTATAGAGTTTTGTTGAGAAGTTTTTTCAAAAGCTTCCAAAGATGGTGCAGAGTTTTCTATGCTAGAGAGTTGTCTTCAAAAGTTTCTATAAGCGGTTTCTTGAAAGGTTTCCTCTTTGTTTAGTAGCCCGGTTTACATATATATATATACACACACATATGTCTCTCTGTGTGTGTGTGCGTGTTGATATATATATATATATATATGTATTGAAAAGGGGCCTTGTTTATTTGGAAGAATGGTTTCCTCGAAGGATTTCACAGGGTATTTACAAGGCTTTATAGGGCTTGGGAGTTGATTGCAACAAGGCTTATAACGGTTTAGGGTTTAGGGTGACGGGGTGTCGGGGTGCACTTCAGGTTTGCAAGCGTAGAGCCTTCGAGTTGAGGCTTCAGGCACTTTAGAGGCTTTAGAGTCGGTTCCGCCGTCTTCTGATACCCCAACTTCAAACCCCGTAGGCCCCATAAACCCTAAGCCTGCTTGTGGTCTAGGGTTTTTTTGGGGTTTAGTGTGGCGCGAAACACGAATCGAAGGAATCCTAAAACTCACTTTGTGTACCTTTGCTGCAGCTTCGGACTGATCCAGACCCAGAGCACACCATCCTTGCAGTTTCGGACTATAGGGGCCTTAATGCTTAGGATGGGGCATGAGGTTCTTTAACCAGGGCGCTCTCCATAATAATGGTTTTAGGGTCATGTGGTTTTTAGGCCTCGATAGTTGGACCTGTCGGTACAGTTTGCTGACAGAGCTGCCATGTCATAACAAGGCCACAGACCAGTGTTATTTTCTTTATCAACCCAAATCTTCCGGAAATGAACATCTAGCAGGGGAGCCTCAGTAATTCGCGAGGTTTCCTTAGCGTGCCTTAGTCTAACTCTGCAAGACCGAAGCCCCGGTCTGGTTATTCAGGCCCCAGTAGTACAGGGGGGCCTTAAATAATTACCTATTGTTGGGGGTTCCTTATGATAACTTTACTATAATACACCCCAAAACCCTTTTCTAGGGGCCTAAATGATTACCTATTTTTTTTTTTTTGGGGGGGGGGGTCCTTACTATAACTTTTGCTATAACATACCCCAAAACCCTATTCCAACTACTCAGGCCTCTACATAGATCCCTTAATAGAACCCTTAAAGGAACCCTTGGTTTAGGGTTTAGGGCTTAGGGCCTTATATAGAGCCCTCAAAGGTACTCTAAGCATTAAGGCCCCTACAGTATTAGCTTCCTGCGAGACGAGACCGAAGCCTCAGTCGAGGAAGCTCGTAGAAGGCGTCTTCAAAGCGCCAGTGACTTTTTTCCGACGTGTGCCTTTAGGGGCCTGAATAGTTTTAAATAGGGTTCCTTTAAGGGCTCTATATAAGGGTTCCTGTAAGGGTTCTAGAAGGGATCTATGTAGGGGCCTTAATAGTTAGAATAGGGTTTCGGGGTATGTTATAGTAAAGTAATCATAAGGAACCCCCCAAAATATAGCATTGGTACCTTTTTAAGGCCCCAAACCCTAAACCCTGAGCTGAACCCGAGACTCCAAACCCTGCACCCTTAGGCCGTAGACAACTCTAGAGCTCATATGGGTGGTTGTCAGAATTAGGGCCCCTTTTGGGGGTACCCTAAATAATAGGTGCCGTATTATATTCAGGACCCAAAAAGGACCCTAATTTTGACAACCACCCATATACTGGGCTTTGGAGTACCATACTTTAATACGTTTTGTCTTTAAAGGCACCATTATGAAATATAAGTTTCTACTTTTTTCTCCCTGGTTACTTAAAAGCCCAGTATACCAGGACCCTCCTTGTGCCCTCAAATAGGGTATATGGCCCCAAGTAATGGGCATTTAGGGCCCAATGGAGGGTAGATGAAGGGTCTAGGTACAAGACCCGGATGCATCCGTGCAAAGCTAAATATCACCCGCATGCAATCCCTACAAACCCCTGTTCGAAGCCCGTTTATGAAAACGCTTGTAGAACCAGAAGTGCGCGGAAAGTCTTGAGGCTGGTTTCGTTGCAGCCGAAGGCAATGTACGCATCAAAGAGGAGGCCCCGGTGGCGCAGAGATACTATGAGGGGGTTCTGCAAGGGTTCCGAACGGGTTCTGTAAGAGTTCTGTATAGCAGGGAAGCAATCGTCAATCTAAAGACCCGTGCTTAAGGGATCCACAGAATTTTAGGAACTTCGTATCCTTAAGGAGCGATGTATGCACGCCTGGCTGCAGGCGAGTGGCCTTCGATTGGATGTCTCTGAGATCTTCAAGATGTACACAGAGGTCGGATATTACTAACGATATGCAATATTCATAATCATTATCGTAATCATACCGCCTTGAATAAAGAAGCTCAGCCATAAGCTTCAACGCTTCTTTTCAGGGCTTGGGGTTCAGTGCGTAGGTTGCAGCGACCAGGGATCTGCTCGGGGAAGGAGTTCTTCGGGGGACTTGCATTTTCTCTAGTAGAAGCCCAAGAGTTGGAATTTTCATAGCCTCACTCTTTAAGAGCAATGTTTAGGGAATCCCAGCACTATTTGGCGGCTCTAGGGCGTGACCGGCACTTTTGAGTTTAGGAGTGTAGGGTCTCGGGCCCCTGGGACATGTCAGTGCTTGCCCTCTTCAGGTTCAAGTGGCTGCGGGGGCCGCCACAAACTCCTGAAAGGTTTAGGGTTTAGAGGTTTTTCGGTGCAGGGTTTAGGATTTAGGGTTTAGGGTTTACCTATAGTCTACATAGTAGTTCCTGTTTTTGGTTGACCAAAATCTCTATTATTGGATCCTAACCATAAAACTGGTTAACCATAAAAAGGAACTACAATGGAGACCCTGGGTAGGGTTTCGGGTAAGTTAGAAGAAGCCTTTACCCCTAAACTCTAAACCGTGTAATTTTAAGCTTAAACTTCGGAGGCCCCCGGATCTCAAAAGTAGATGCCCTAATCTTACTTAGTGGGGGAACTTTAAACTTTTCGGCCTTATATATTTCTCTCTATCTTTGAAAGTTTGAACTTGTTGGGGCCCGGCTGTTGAAGAAGAGAGAAGTAGATCCCCTAATTTGGGGCCCTAGCTACTAAAGGGTACTTTATAGGAAGCTACTTAAGGGATCTACTTTTTGGATCCTCCCGGGGGTCTGGGTATAACTTGCAAATCTACCATCCCTACCCTGAAAATCAAAGCCCTACATCCCCAAACCTTTAACCCCCAAAAAATCCAATCGGTCGCCAGTTCAAGGGATCTAGGCCCCTTGACGGCGGTTAGGGTTTAGGGTTCAGGGTTTAAGGTTTGGGGTTGTGGTATAGGGTTCAGGTTTCAGGGTTTAAGGGCTATGGTACAGGGTTTACCCAAAGGGTCCAAAGTAACTATATAGTAGAATGCAGTGTTTGTATATTAGGAATTACTATTATGATTTGGGGAAGTATTCCCCATAACAGTACCTAGGACCCTTTGGTTTAGGGTTCAGGGACACCGGCCCTTAACTTGAAGGAGATAGCGCTCCAAAAACGCACGAGGTGTGAACTCCCAACCCTTCCAGAAAAAATTGGAAATCCCTGCAAAGACATATGGATGGTTGTCAAAATTATGGTCCCTTTTTGGGTCCCTATTATATGGCACCTCTTATTTAGGGTACCCAAAAAGGGACCCTAATTTTGACAACCATACATATGCAAAGATGATTAACATCTTTTCCTACCAGACGGTCGCCCCCAAATCCAAACCCTTAGCCACCCCCTAAGCCCTAAACCCCCAAACCCCAAACCCCAAACCCCTAAACCCCTAAACCCTGAACCCCAAAACCCTAAACCCTAAATCCCTAAACCCTGAACCTTAAGCACGAAACCCCGGGCCTTTGCAGGACTTCATCGGGACAAAGTCGAGCAAAGAGCCGGGTCGGCAACTGGCGCAGGGAGCTCGGATCCAGCATGAAACCCAAAACAAATCCCGAAACTTATTATTGTGATTGCTATTATTACTATTATGGGTATACGATTGTTACATTGTTTCTTATTTTCATTATTTTTATGTTTATTGGTATGCTTGTTACTGTGATTACTATTCTTATTACTTATTATTGTTATTATTGTTCTTGTTATGGTTATTAGGGTTCCCGGTTCTGAAGGCCCCCTTTATTGGCTTGGGGTTTAGTGCTTAGGGTCCGTATAGGATTTGGGGGTTGTGGTCTCGGGTCTGGGGTCTTGGCTTGAGGTAGGTTTCAAGGTTCCGAGGCAACTTGACTATACCCAGAGGCTCATACCCTACCCCTTTTTTAGGATACCTACGTAGTCTTATGGCTAGGATCTGTTATCTTAAAGGTAAGTAGGCGCCCTAAATCAGGGATAGGTATGCGGCTAATTCTAGGGGCCCAAGAAAGCACACACGCACGGATACCCGGTCATGTTTTAAATAAGGCTTGCAGAAATCCCGCTGCAGATGGGCTCCCTTACAACCAGAGGTCGGATCTTGTGTCTTGTTGCTTTCTTGGCCCCACGGTTGGAGTCCCAGACTCCTGGCGTTTGCTGCAGACCCTTTATTTATCAACACACCCCTTTATTCGAGGAGCTTACTCTGCGGCTCGCTTCCATTATCCATATTCAGGCATGGGGGGGGTTACTGGGCCCTACTACAACTTGATGTGGGTCCTCATAGTTTGGGGTGATTTAGAGTCCCTAGACCTTAGACCCTTAAGGTTTCTTATCTCATCATAATGAATCAGGTTCTTGCATTAGTAGTAGTAGTAGTAGTAGTCGCAGTAGAAATAGTAGTAGTATAGTATGCGTTTCAAAGTTCCTAAAGTCTTAACCCCACGCCCGAGACCTTCTAGTGACCTCTCGACACATCCGAACCTGCCACAGAATCATCTCACCAAACAGCAAAAGCCTAAGCGCACCACGAAGCGCTCAAGAACCTACACCCACAACCCCAAGCCCTAAACTCAAAACCGCATGCCCAAACCCTATAGACCCTAAACCCCAAGCCCTGAACCCTAAACGCCCCAAAGCCGGTAAGGCAGCAAAAAACATCTCCCGAGGAGTTGGCTGCTGCCGTTTGCCACTGCTGAGCAGCGCCCTCTGCTCTCCAAAGCCGCCGCGGGCACGTGGGGAGCTCGGGCAAGCCGTTAACCCAGAGACTCCAATATACCTTAAGTAAGGAATATACCTTAAATTATAGTAGGATCCCAATTTGAGTTGAGGTCTCTTCAGTCTATTCCTTAAACTAAGGGATACTGGAGTCTCTGGGAATAGCTTGCAGTAGGATGTATTGGGTTATCAAGCTGTCCAAGGGATTCCAAGGGCTACCCTAGGGTCCCAGTGCTTATCGGGGCTTTCGACAACTCAAGATGGCTTCGCTCGGATTTCCGGTGTGAAGTTGAGGGTTTTAGCTTTCATGCTGTCGCAATACATCTTGTGTAGGGCTTTACGAGGCTTTTCTATCCCCTCCCCTCCCCCTCCCCCTCCCCAACGAACCCTGAACCCTAAACCATATACCCCTAAACCCTAAACCATAAACTCTTAAACCCTAAACCACTAAACCCTAAACCATAAACCCCTAAACCATAAACCCTAAACCCCTAAACCCTAAACAAAAGCACGGTCTGAGGCCGGTCCACTTGCACTGGATTCCCTACGACTGGGCTACGAACGGCACCGAGGCCCAGATCGGCTCGGGGGTTTGATACGGCCTCGTTTCATAAGGGGGTATAGTGAACCCCAGAAAGTTGGAACATCGATTTAGTATGATTCATGCTGGGATGCCCTTTACTTTACTTTAAGGGCATGAGGCTAATGATGTTCCAACTTTCTAGCTTCTACTGTATGTTCTTTCAGGGCTCTTTAACTGGGCTTTGGAGTACCATACTTTAAGACTTTTTTTCGTTAAAGGAACCCTTCTGAAAAAAGTGTATACTTTTTTCTCCCTGGTTACTCAAAAGCCCAGTTACAGTTAAGGGTCCAGGATTCAAAGCTTGTAGGGGGTAGCTTGGTGCCAGTCGCGATGTAGAAGGCTTAGGGCGTTCAACGGTTGGTTTTGTGTTGTTTGAAGCTGGTCCCTCTCTCTTTGCTCGCAGGTCCCGCTGGACAAGCACATCTATTCGGTGACGCTTCCCTAGACCCGCAGTGCCTGAAGCAGTAGGGCTTTTTGGAGGATGTTTTTAGACTTGGGGATTGGGTAAGGTTAAGGGCCTGAGGGTTTAGTGATGTTGGTAGCTCGCTATTTCGATTCCTGTCGTAGTCAGAGTGCGACGGTGGTCAAATCAAGCCTGTGTAACATCCAGTGGTCCCAATAGTCAGGCACTTGGATAGAATAGTCATGCAAGTAAACACTGCGGTTGATGGACAAAATCCTGCATTATCCATCATAAGGAATATACCATAATTCCCATAGTTTAGGGTCCTTAGGGTCATGCAGGATTTTGTCCATCAACCGTGTGGGGAGTAGCAGGGCCAATATACAACTCAGAGCCTGCTATGCTAAATTCAGGTACCTGGACCCTAGGCCATACTACAGCCCTATCTTGTCTTATCAAGCCCTGTGAACATTCTTTAGAACCCATCAGAAACTCTATCAAATTGTACCAAGCCCTACGAAACTCGGGCTCCAAACCTGCAAGACCTTACTTGCCTTACTTTCCAGGCATGTCGTATACTATTCCTGATTCAGCTGAGGGTTAGAAGGGAATAATGTCAGTATTTGTTTGTTCAAACCCATAAAGGTGGAACTTCGGCCGGAACTAGTTTAACAGTGTTCCAGAGCCTCCATTTGGGGTATGCGAAGGACTTCCCTGCACCCTAAACCCTAAACCCCCCAAAGCCCTAAACCCCTAAAGCCCTAAACTTGAACCCTTCAAACCCTAAACCTAAACCCTAAACCCTAAACCCTAAACCTAGGCTGGTCGAAAAAGGAGCGCTTAAAAAAAAAAAAACCTGGACCCCAGCTTCAACCCTGAACTCTATGGCCCTTTTGCGGCTGTTTTCGTGGCCCTCTCGGTCCAGACCCAAAGTCGATTCGAGCAAAAAGGCGCCCGGCAGACTGCTTGGCAAGCCCCTTTAAGCCCCTAACTTAGTAGCTGAGTGGATGCACTTTACACTTTTTTGGGAAAAAATTGCGCACTATAAAACTGAAAGTGTACACTTTTGGGGGCTTATATACTCAGCAACTAAGCTAAACCCCACACCCCTGAAACCCTAAGCCCCTAAACCCTACACGCCCTAAAGCCCTAAACCAAGGGCTCTTGAGAGCTTGAGTTTCGGTTTGCGCATGTTAGGGGTTTTGGCAGGTTTTCAGGAGTGTGATGTTGCTTCAGTTCTGTTGTTGTTTGAAGGGTTTTGGGCTTTGGGAGTTTACGATTTCGAGCTTTAGCAAACTTCTCCGCACCCCAACATGTCTAACACCTTCGTGTTCAACTGTAGCAAGGGTACTGTAGGTCGAAATACTTTTCATTTCTCAATATACTACTCCCATTAATTAGGGTGTCCAAAAAGCTTTGCTGTCGGGGTCGGGAAAGAGTCCTGTTGCCATTCTTTCGCAATTTTAGGGTCACTCCTTCAATCTCACATCACAGAGAGCCCAATACCCCTTAATGCAGGAATGTGCATATAATTAATACGGGACTGAAATTTAGAATAAACCCTAAACCCTTAATGAAGGAATGAACCCATGGCAAGGCGGGCTTGATATTATGATCCAAGGTCCATTGGCAATTGGGGAACTGAAGAAAGGCCAGAAGGTGAAAGGTACGGTCGGAGTAGTTAGTAACAGCGTCCTCATCATTGTCCCGATATGCATGTATTCTTAGTTTGAAAGCAGCCCCATCATCGTCCTAAAGTAAGCAACCGCAGACACTAGCTATTCCAAGTACTAGGGCCCCTTATGGTAGGACCTTTGTAGAAGCAAGTGCACCCCCAATGGTCCCTCCTTTAGAGCGGCGTGTGTGAAACAACCCCTGAACGGTGAACCTGTAGGTTTTTGTGTGGGGTTGCCCTGAGGGCAGAAAGTCATCAGCTCCACATGCACAGGATTTCGACATGAGATATGGAGTTCTTTGACAGATACGGGGGTCGCAATAATTAGAAGCATGATTCCCTGATAATAGTCTCTCTTGTGCATATATAGGTTAATGGATCCCAACGGATTCAGGCCCTGCTATGATCTTGTCAATGAGCCTCTGAATCTGAAGTGCTCCCACTACCGTTAGGGTTTGCAGTTTGCTTTCAGGTTTCGTGTACGGTTTATGGTCTGGGAGTGGGGACCCTTAATATAAGCTAGGCCCCCAAAATAAGGTACCCCTAATTTTCGGAAAGTCCCGTCTAGGTTTTAGGCCGGGTCGTGTATTGCAACTTCTACAAGCAATCCCACAAATCAGGTCGGGTCAGCACAACAAGGTCTCATGATGTCTTTCTCGTTCTGATTCTTTCCCACATCAGCGACTAATGCCCTTGAAACACCCCAAACCTCAAGCCTTTCTAAACCCCTGGAACCCAAACCCAAAGCCTTAAGATTGAAAGACAAGCCTATACAACCTTTATGGATCCCTGAAATCCCACCCTGAAAACTGCGAAGCCTCGTGTCTCGGCACGGAAAGCCCTTGTCCCGAGAACGTTTCCCTACCGCTGAACCATGGCCCAAGACGAGTCAGGATGTCCAGTGCGTTCAAGCACAGGCTTCACGGTTTAGGGTTTAGGTCTTCGGCTTTAGGCAGTGGTTTTAGTATGAAGGTTTGTAGCTGTAGGGTTTCAGTCATGCAGGCTTTGGACGGTGCTTCTAGGGTTTAGGGCTCAGCCTTCGGGTCTTAGGGCTTCGAGGTACGCATACTGCTAAGACGGAAGCAGTTGCCCATCATGGCATCGCTACTACGCTGCAGGTTGCAGCTACGGCAATGGTCACAGCGGCAGTCATGATTCGCATCATGTTGTTAATGATCTCACTATTTTGGCTACTGTTACTGGTAGTCCCTCAGTCGGTGCATTGCTTGCCTCCCTTGCGGCACGGGGCGCGGGCGCCAGCTGGGCGGTACAGAGCTCAGGCCAGTCGTGTCCTTTGGGTGCGAGATGCCTACACTTTCAAAAAGCTTTCACCATGCGATAAGCTTGTACAGATGTATTTGCATACATATCTATCGGGCGGGCGGGCGGGCGGGCGGGCGGGCGTGCAGGCAGGCAGGCAGGCAGGCAGGCAGACAGACAGACAGACAGACAGATATGCATACACACATACACACATACAGACATACATGCCTACACACTCATGCACATTTAGGTTGTGCATACACATACACGTACACATACGCATACATAAACATGCATACACATGAAGAAGTACATACATGCACAGACAGGCCACAACACATTGTGTAATTTCATGTTATCTGGTCTCGAGAGTTTGAACCGCAGGGTGTTCGGTAGCACGGTACTGCGGCTACCCAAGACTTGCTGATAGATCGCTGTCGTGCGGCTGTGTGCCGGAAGGGTGGTAGACGAATTAAATTCCCAAGCCCTTAGCGCCAATTCCTTAGACCCTATACCGTAAGACCCCATGAAATCCTATAAACCCCGATAACACTTCCAAACGCTGCATCCTGCACTGCGCCCGCCACGTCGCTACGGCCATGCTCAAAGGAAGGTCGCCTCTCAAAGCAGTCTCAGAGCTCGGAGAAAACTTTGACAGCACAAGCTCTGCGAGGCTGCTCCGGCTGTAGATGTAGGACTAGATTCCCTCAGAATCGCCCAAGACACATGGAAGGAGGTTGCGGCCCGTGTGTGGGATTTAGGTTCTGGGGTTTTACTTGGGGTTTCTGCTTTTTGGAGTTTGAGGTTTAGGCGCCGCGAGTTGCCTGTGAAAGACTGCGGACCGCCGACATGGCGAAGAGTCAGCGGAATCGGGCGGAGGCTCAAGGGTTGAGGGTATCGGGTTTTTGTTGGGGGTTTCGGGGTTTGTATAGATAGGCTATAATATATATTGTATAGGGTTCAGGCTGAAGGGTTTAGGGGGGTTTGTAGGGGATGAGATAGGTTGTATTGTATAGGGTCAAAGCTTAAGGGTTTAGGGCTCTGGAGGGTAGAGGCCGAACAACTGACTTTGAGTGGGCATTGGCTAGTGGACCTGGGTCGCCCAGAAGTACACTTATACCCTTTTCATTTGGGTCTGCCTATTGAGACTGAGTGCTACGCAAAAAGTAAGCGTGTTCGTAGATTGACGGGTTACTGGACAAGTTCATTCTCACTGCTCTTATACCCACTGGTGTTGCGACTATTTGCGACTTCAAACTTAATGCCTTTTTTGTTTTTGTTTGGATTCTTTGAGGGCGCGTGGAATGCTCTTTACCTGATACGGCTGCATCTGAGCCAGCGATGCCTACCGATATGCTTACGATGTTCCCCAGCCATGGGCATAAGAACAGTGAGTTCTATGATGGTCCTCAGCGATCACCGCTGCAACAAATCTGCAGGCGCATCTATACTTGATGCCATACTGCAGAATAAACGCGTTCATTGAATGAATCCGTCTAAACTTTGTATCACCCTGAAACAACCCCAATAAACTCTCACTGCATACGCCACGACGCGCACTCAAAGTGTCTACATTCCCCGTACCCCTAAGTCTTAAGACGTCGGGAGGCTGCACCAAGTGCTACACGACCAGACCATGCAGACTTGCAGTCGTCGCAGGTCACAAGCTCCTGGCTGGTCTGCCTGCGCCAGAGAGAGAACGAGCTGCTGGAGCTGGAAACGGAGGAGCATGAACGTCGCAATGAACGTTGCTGCTGGGCTACAGAGTGCCTGCAACCAGCCAGCAGTGTGCGAGACATGACCTGGGGCAGTGGCTGCACCCACCTCGGGGGTCCTATAGCCCAGTATCGTAGGATTGTCGGGTTTGGGGTTACAGATGCACCGTAAATCTAAACCGCGCATAAACCCCACACGCCCGAAGCCCCGGAAACCCTGCGTCCCCAAAGCCCCCAAAAGCCCCGAAACCTTTGAATCATAGATAGGAGTTTCCGACAATAGGGGACCCTAATATGGCACCCTAAATAGTAGGATCCTTATTATAAGGACCCCAAAATAAGGTACCCCTAATTCTCGGAAACTCCCAGATATCCCTGCTCCCACGAACCCCAAACTCCCGCACCCGCTAGAGCCGGAATCCTACCTGAAAGCCCCAAGTCCTTAAATCCCAGATCCCTCAACAGTATACCTGTGGCCAAAACCACGACCTTTTTAGGGAATTATATACAGAAGCAGAAACCATGATAAGGATCCCTAAGAAGGTAGTTTATTTTCGGCTACAGGTATTGGTACAACAGTATTGATACTGTGATAGACATACACTGTTATGGAAACCCCAAAGATTTCAAACCCTAGGTTACTTACAGCTTCACCCCCTTCGAAGAGAACGTAGCGAGGGACTTCAATATATATAGAAAAGAGTATAAATCTCCCGAATATTAGTACCTGGGCTTTGGAGTACCGTACTTTAATACTTTTTTCTTAAAGGAACCATTATGGAATAACAGTTTATACTTTTTTCTCCCTGGTTACTTAATAGCCCAGGTACCGTGGGTGAGTATGCCCCAAAGCTCTTGTCGGCCCCTACGCCTACGACTTTTTACAGAAGCTCATCAAACCTCCACTCCAAAAGGGTCCAAAGTAACTATATCCCTAACGGTCCAAGTACCTAATAATCATATACTCTCTTAAATATTGAGCTACTTAACTACTATCCTAAACCCAAGTACCTAATTACTGGGTCCTGTGGACCCTTAGGGTATAGTAAATGTAGGGTTTCTATATTAGGAATTACAATTATGATTTGGGGAAGCAGTACCTAGGACCCTTTGGGACTTCTACTCCATAAACCTCTCGCCTCCCAGACCCTCTCCCTGATAAGAACGCTTAACTTACTTAGTGAACGGGGATTTTTAAACTTTTCGGCCTTATATACATATCAGTTCTATCTTTCAAAGCTTGAACCTTTTGGGGCCCGGTTGTTGAAGAAGAGAGTTGAAAACTTATAAGGCAACCCTTCTAATATTTAATATGCTTCCCAGCGCCCAAGCCCCGCGAACGGTAGGTTTCGTTGTCAGGGTTCTGCTGTGCCACATGGGTAAATTAGGGCCTCTTTTCAGGTCCCCAAAATAGTACGGTACCTATATAAAGAGGACCATAAGCATTTGGAGAACTATCTGCATGAAGAGGCTTCCAGATCTTGCAGCTATCGCTGGTACTTAAGCTGGCAACCCTTATAAAGCCTTACACCCAAACCCCTAAACCCCAAACCCAAAACCCAAAGCGCCCTAAACCCCAAACCCAAAAAGCCCTAAGCCCTAAACCCGTAAAGCCCTAAACGCAAGAAGCCCTAATGCCTAATGAACCCTAAACTCCAAAGCCTAAACCCGAGAAGCCCTAATAACGGCCCCGTATGAGCAGGGCCAGGCTCGCTTCGACCGGGCTCATAGGCATTTGGGAGTTTCCGAAAATTAGGGGTACCTTATTTTGGGGTCCTTATAATAAGGATCCTACTATTTAGGGTGCTATATTAGGGTCCCCCCATTTTGGGAAACCCCCATTTTATGCGTAGGGATATTCCTGCCCTATTTCACTTCATTATATGTAAAACTTACGTGCTTTTTCGAGGCTCTATTAGGGTTCCTTTAATCAGGGATAATATAGGGGACCTGGGTTTTTGTTAGGAGATCTATAATTCAAGTTACTATACTTAGGAAACCCTATTATTTACCATAGATCCCTATTATGGTAACTTAACTTAAACTCCTTAACAACCCAGATTTAGGGGTCCTTTAATCAAGGTTATAGAGGGGGCCTATTAGGTTAACTTCCTTAACAAGAACCCAATGTGCTTTTTTGCGGCCCGAATTCAAGTCTCGCCAGGGTGAGGCTCGCTTCCACCGGCTTTTGGTGCAACTCGTGGAGGAGTTCGAAGTCCTCCGCTGCCAGGCGCCCTGGCTGCAACACATGGGTAATTAGGGTTTTGGGAGTTTAGGGAGTTTTGGGATTTGTTATTATTATTACTATTTTTACTATATACCTGTAGTCTCCATTGTAGTTCCTTTTTTTGGTTAACCAGTTTTATGGTTAGGATCCTATAATAGAGATTTTGGTTAACCAAAAAAAAGGAACTAGAATGGAGACTATAGGTAGGGTTTTGGGAGTTCAGGGAGTTTTGGGAGTTGGGTGGAGAGTTTGAGGTTTAGGGAGCATAATAAGGTTTAGGGAGTTTAGGGTGTAGGGTGTAGGGTTGTAGGATTTGGGAGTTTGCGTGGAGACTTTAGGGAGTTTGGGGTTTAGGGTTTAGGGAGTGTAGGGTTTTGGGTCTAGGGATTTGTGAGTTCAGGGAGTTTAGGGTTTAGGGCTTAGGGAGTTTAGGGTTTTGGGTTTGGGGTTTACGGTTTAGGTTTTAACGGTTTAGGGTTTAGGGGTTTAGGGTTTGGGTTCCCAGATCCCTACGGGCCTCGACAACTCTTGAATCCACAGAATACACCTCAACTCCAGGCTTAGCAACTATAGGTATCAATATTCTTCAGTTACGTAAGGGTTTTTGGAGTCTCTTTCGAAGCAGTTATACGAGGCCGGGCTGGGGATGGAGCTGCGCCGAATGAACAGTTTCTATGTCTTCTATTTCAGAATGCTATTACAAGGAGCCCGGAGAAGAGTGTTCCGAGATTCCGAACACAGGGCTTTACTTAGACTTAGTAGCTCAGTGGATACACTTTACACTTTTGGGGGGTCATTTTACCCACTATAAAACTGAAAGTGTACACTTTTTGGGGGCTTCCGGGTTCTGAGCCCGATGCCTCAAAAGGCACATTGGCAGATTGAGAGAAACAAAAATGGACATGCCGGCCGCTTACGAATGAACTCAGCAACTAAGTTTATGTCAAAGATAGATACCCTAAACCCTAAACCCCTAAACCCAAGATAAATTTCGGCCTTGGGCTCTGAAGCATTGAAGACAGGGTAGAAATTGTCAGCGAGATCTTATGTCGATCATGAAAACCCAGCAAGCCGAGGTTTGTTAAACCCTGAACCCTTTTAGAGAATTTCTATGAGCCTGAAAAGTTAAGCCCTGAACCTTTCAGAGAATTTCTACGAACCTGAAAACTGAAACGTGTTTAGGTTTTGGGGTGTCGGACTTTAGGTTTTTCGGGGTGTCGGACTTTAAGTTTAGGTTTTGGGGTGTCGGACTGTAGGTTTGAAGATGTATAGGGTCTACCCAAAGGCCCCAAAGTAGTTCCTTTTGGGGGTTCATATTTAGAATTCTATAAGGTAATCCCAAAAAGGAACTACTTTGGGGCCTATGGGTAGGTCTTAGAGTTTAATTTTAAGCTTCAGGGCGCCACGTCTTTAGACCCGTTTCGGTAGATCATATCGTCCAATTTTAGAGGGATTGTAACTTAAATAAGGGGAGCACAGAGGCATCCTCATTTCCATAGCATTTTACATAGGGATCATGAGTGGGATTGCATCGCTAGTCTGGACCCTGCGGTAGTATCCTGATGCTCGCTGCACGTCTATATAAGGTCATCTTGTCCAGACTTATAAACACAAGGAATTCGAATATACCAGAGCAACGTTATTGCTAGGCGGAGGGGCTGGAAGTGTCTTGGGGCTCAGCAGGTCGTTGATAAGCAGGATTGCAATCAGGGTAAGCGAAATCAGGAACCTTAGAAAACTCCGTTTGTAGCCGACTCACCAGGTTCCAAGCAATCTCTTGCAATCCTAGTATCGGAGCCTAAATGATTACCAATACCATTTTTTAGGGTTCGCTACTATAACTATACCATACTGTACCCCAGAACCCTTTTCTAATTATAAAGGTCCCTATAGTACCCCAGCCATATAATGGTAGGATACCTTCTTGGGGTGTTCTATCTTGTAGATGAGTTAACCCTAAGGGTCCATGTATCCATATGAGTATACTTCGACCCTAGAGTACCTATGTAGGGACGACTTTGAAGCCAAAGTAGATAGTATTTGGGTATATGGACCCTTAGGTTAAGAAGTCTGGGCCACTCAGGAAAAGCCAGCGGTCACACTGGAAGCGGAGCTGCCTCTTGGTCGGAGTGCTACGTGTGGGCTTGAGGGTTGGGACAGTAATACATAAGGGCCTTTATAGTTAGCATAGGGTTTGAAAGTGGGTAGACTATACGGTAATTCTTAGAAGGACCCTAAGGAGCCCTAAGGAATTTTCTTGGATCGATTCCTGTTAAGTTAAGTTGCCACAAGACAGGAAACTGTAAATTACGGTCCGATCCATGGACCCAGCTAGCCGGGGCTTCTACTAAGTCCTGCCATAGCCTCAAGCATGTATTTTCCGAGGACGTCTGTAGCGGAATAGCCTTTATCCCGACCTGAACCCTTATAGCCTACCTTTCTAAGGACTTTATCATGAAATAAGCAGGAGCCCTAACAAAGTAGGTTATTGGGGATGCAGGAGAGCCCTGAACGTGTTGTACAACCTGCCACAACCCCCTTTTATAAACGAATATAGGGGAGGGATCCGAAAAAAGGGGGTACCTTATTTTGGGGTCCTTGTTATAAGGATCCTACTATCCGGGGTACTACATTAGGGTCCCCTATTTTCGGAAACTCCCAGGGGGGGATCCTAGGTCTGGTAGCTCTTTTGCAAACTGTTTCATCGAAGCACCCGAAGCCCCTTCACTAAAACACTTGCTTCGTGAACGGGGGAGCTTTAAACTTTTTGGCCTTATATATTTCTCTCTATCTTTGAAAGTTTGAACTTGTTGGGGCCCGGTTGTTGAAGAAGAGAGAAGTAGATCCCCTAATTTGGGGGCCCTATACTACTAAGGGCACTTTATAGGAACCCCAAGTCTGTTTTAAAGCCTTCGTAACAGACCTCTCAAAGCTCCCGAGGACAGAAATCCTCGAGTCCTAAACGCCTAAACCCTAAAGTACACACTTTAAGGGGTTCAGGGTTTAGAGTTTAGGGGTTGGGATTTCGGGTTTAGAGTCCCTAAACCCTAAAGTACACGTGTGGTCGAAGAGTCGCAGCTTGCAGCCTCTTGGGAAAAAGGAGTCCAAAAAAAAAAGTACACACTTCAAGGGGTTCAGGGTTTAGAGTTTAGGCTTAGGATTTAGGGTTTATAGGGTCTGAACCCCCCCCCAATTTCTACATCTAAATCCTCCGGCCAAGGGTCCAGGCGCCGCTCTAGCTCGGATTGTCTGCTGACTGCTTGCATTAACTCCAAAACCCTTAAACCCCTAAAACTCCTTAACCCTGAAACCCTAAACCCACCCCGAAAACTCCTAAACCCTGAACCCCTAAACCCCTAAAACCCTGAATCCCTAAACCCCTAAAACTCTGAACCCTAAACCCCTAAAACTCTGGACCCAAAACCCCTAAACCCCTAAACTCCTAAACCCTGAACCCCTGAACCCCCAACACTCTGAACCCTAAACTCCTAAACTCCTAAACCCCTGAACCCTTAAACCGCTGAACCCTTTTAAGCCTTAAGCCCCCAAAACCCTAAATCTCTAAACCCCGAAACCCCCAAAACTCTGGACCCCAAAACCCCGAAGCCCCTAACCTCCTAAACCCTAAATCCTAAATCCCTAAACCCTAAACCCTAAGTCCCTAAGTCCCTAAACCCCCAAAGCCCCGCACCCCGAGGACCGAGACAGGACTGAGCCCGGCCGATGCTGAGCCCTCCGCTGGACATCCGCGAGTCTCTCGCGATGCCTCGAGAGGACCCGGACCCAGACCCCGGGAGGATCTATAAAGTAGATGCCCTAATCTTACTTAGTGGGGGAACTTTAAACTTTTCGGCCTTATATATTTCTCTCTATCTTTGAAAGTTTGAACTTGTTGGGGCCCGGTTGTTGAAGAAGAGAGAAGTAGATCCCCTAACTTGGGACCCTATACTACTAAGGGCACTTTATAGGAACCCCCATTAAGGGATCTACTTTTTGGCTCCTCCCGGGGGTCTGGGGAGAGGACCCCGAAGTTGAGGGGTTTGTTAGGCTACTATAGGGGCTTACATGACTAGAATAGGGTTCCCTTTAGGGGTCGGTTTAGGGTTTAGGGTTTAGGGGACAGATACCTCGAGAGAGGACCCGGGTGCAGGGTTTGTTTGGTTACCTGGTTAGTTAGTGTTATAAGGTATTTAGGAGCTTAAGGATTTGGGGCTTAGGGTTTAGGGCCGTTTAGGGTTAGTTAGTTAGTTACTTACTTACTTACTTACAAAGTGGGGTAGTTAGTCAGCAGTTTTTCTAGGGCTTCGGGTTTAAGGATTTGGGGCTTTGCGGGTTCTGGGTTAGGGCTTAGGTTTTGTCAAGTTTATGGGTGTTTGGTTGTCTTGATCTCCCGCATACAGCTGTTTAGAGCTTTCTGCTCAAACTCAAGGGCTCCATGGTAGCGGGTTTTTGGATTGTGTAGACCCCAAACCCTAAACCCTTATGTGCTCCGAGAGCTGTATCCAGACCCCCGGAAAGATCTAGAAAGTAGATCCCCTGATTTGGGGGCCCTATACTACTAAGGGCACTTTATAGGAACCCCCATTAAGAGATCTACTTTTTGGATCCTTGGGTATAGAGTTTGTTTAAGGGTTTCTAGGGGTCCCCTCGGCAGATCTTGACACGAAGGGCCAGGTTCTTCAGGGGCTCTGGTGGGTTTAGGGTTTGGGTTTTAGGGTTTAGGGTCTAGGGTTTAGGGTTCATGGGTTTAGGGTTTAGGGTTTTAGGGTTTAGGGTTTGGGTTTTAGGGTTTAGGGTTGTGTAGGGGTCCTATAGTGTCCTATACTTGTTGTTTTAATGGGTGGCGGGGAAGGGTTCTGTAGCTTTTGGTCATCTGAGATTTTGCGATTTGGGCCTCATGCTTTTGAAGTGTAATTGTAGTTGTTTTATGTGACTTCAAGTGGCCTTTATCACAAAGCATCCGTCCGCTGTGCTCGGGCTCTTTGCCTGGTTGATGGTCCACTTAAACCCTTAAGCCGCAATACCCTTCAACCCTAAACACTGAAACGCTAGACTGCTAGATCCTTAACCGCCTTAACCGTTGAAACGCTGAACTCTAAAACCTTAGGGTCCCTTCCTTGACTGACTCTTGCGATAAAGCCGACTGCAGGACGCCTCAAGCCGCCTGTCCACAGCAGAGTTAGGGGATTGCCTTGTTTTGTGGTTTGAGGGTTCGGGTTTTAGGGTTTGGTGAGTTGTTTTCCACCCATGCTGCCATGACTATCTTCATCTCTCAAGAGCTCCATAAAGCCCTGCAAAATCCCCATGATGCCCTTAACAAAAATGCGCACCTTCCCTGTCTTCATCTCTCAGAGCTCCATAAAAGCCTTTAAAATCCCCAAAAGCCGAAAGCCCATGGAAGCCCCCAAAACAGGCTTGGCTACCACTGAGGCGCTGCATCCAGGAGGCTCCTGAGGTGGAAGCCCAAGAGCCGCCGCAGCAGAAAGCAGAAGAGGCCAAGGGGGCTTTTGGCTTACGTAAAGGGACCCTGGAAGGTGTTATGACGTGTAGAAAATATCGGGTGCTACAGTTCTGCAACAGGGCTCCTCTTAGGTACTTTTGGGTTCTATGATAGGGTTACCATTCAGGGTACCTTTCATGAAATCTTTTACGGGATTCAGTGTGCCTTTAATGGATCTTTAATGGGATCTATAGGGGTTCGAGGATGCAGGTTGTTGGGCTTGGGGTCCTGTTAACGGAACCACAGGTTTTGGCTTTGGTTTTGGGGGAAGCGAGGTTTATGGGATGTACACCTCAGGTTCTAACAACAGGATCTCTCTAGACTGAAGGTCGGGGTCTGGGGGCGGAGTCATTGGCGTGGTTCATCAAAGGGGCCATGATTTGGTGGTTAAACAAGATCTAAGGTAATGCAGAGGAGTGCTGTACCAGGTTATAGTTTCGTTACACCGATGTAGAACTTTGTTGTTGTGTCAACAAGAAGCCTCAATCCTAACGGCAGGCCGCCACCGTGCATGCCGAGGAGGCGCCAAAGTTAGAATTCACCTCCACGGCCTCGGCTACGACTGAGGCCCGGTCAGTTCACAGAAGGTTTGGTCGCTTAAGGTTGTTGTATCTGTCATCAAGAAAGTCTATCCACTGTATCTAAGCGAGTAGTTGCATGAAGTCGTGTTTTGGTCTTATCCTTTGTGTGCCATGATATCATATCCTTACCATGTGCTGTAGTCCTACAACATCAGACACCAACAAGCTTCTGCTGACTTGAGAGCAGCCGCTCGATCGACCTCAAGCACGTTGTGGGGTTTAGAAGTCGGTTCCACACAGGGTCCCCTGAAGACAGGAAAGTCTGCCGTATGCGCCTTGGTTGCACACAGGCGGTCTATCAAGATAAGCTCCTTAATGACTCAATGCAAGCAAAATTTAGTCTAGTTATTCAGGCTTCAGCATTGCTTAGTTTGTTGCTGAGTGCTAGGATCATCGCCGAAAGTGGCATAGCCCTACACCCCGACATAGGTTTCTGAAGATTTGAATAAGATTCCCTCATCGTCACGAAGACTTATACTACTGCTATATACCCCCTAACATATCCCGATATTAGTCTAGTTACTCAGACCCCGTATATACAGACCCTATACAGGCCCAAGCACGATGCCGCGTTTCTTGCCCTACAGTTGCCAAGGCTCCTTTAGTGCCGGCGCCCATCTTCGCCGTTCGGCTGCATGGAGAGTTGGTTGTTCTATAAGTTCCCAGATCTTGAAATGTCCTTTCATTACGGAGTATACCTTAAACTATAGTCGGCTCTCTAATACGATTTACGATAATGTTGATTCGGATTTTTTGGAAGATCTGGTTTCGGTCCAGGTTAGAGATTAGGGCCCTTTTCAGGGCAGATGTCCCTGTCTACTTCGAATCTGCAGCAGTGTTATGATACAGCGGCCTGTATAAATAACCATACTTTTTCCTCAGGGGCTCCAGAATATGTGTACTCGCAGTATCACATACCCCACAGCCTTATGGACCCTAGACAAAGCCTCGCATCAGAATTCTTCTTTCCGTTGAATGACTTCGTGCATAGACGGGGGTTTTGTGCATGGAACACATCAGGGGCTGTATAAGGATTTTACGAGATTCCTCAAGCACAGAACTTGTCTGAAGTTCCCCTAAGGCCCTGATGCAGAAAGCAGATTATTTCTGCATTTACCCCTTCCTAGACCCCCAAAAGTAAGTAAAATAATGGCCCAAACCCTATAAAAGGCAATTATTCTACATACTTTGGGGGTTAAGGTTGTGTGGTTTTTTGGAACTGGAATCTGTGGCCCCGAGCCGAGGATTTACCAGACGTGCTGCGGAAATTCTATCTCTGCTATGCCGACACGTCATCAGGCCAGGTTATCAACCCTAAACCCTAAACCTCGAGGAACTGCCAGCTGAGTAGTTGGATGAGTGACCTTAAAACTTTGTACTGAATTATGTGGGGGGGGGTTGGTCTGAAAATCGGTATGAGTATCCCCCTCTATTCCTACATAACTATATCGTAACATGCCCCGAAACCCCTGTTCCATGTATTACGGTCTTGGGTTGTCTAGTCGGGCCAGAGTCAAAGGCTAGCCTGGTTTGGGCCAGGTAAGTCAGCAAGTAGGTCAACAACTGCCTTTCAGCTGTAAGCAGCGGCAGGTAGGGATCTGATATGCGAAGTATGCCACGTCACGCACACCGTCCTCCAAACTAGAAAAACAAGACAATAACCTCACAATTTTGATGTGCCCGCAGAAATGCTTGCACACTAGAGTCGAATAAAACTTGAACCCTGAACCCTAAACCAAGAGAGACCTAAGCGGAGACCTACGCGGGAGGGATAGCGGAGTTTTAGCCACTCGCCCGACGGCCAGCGAAGACACGATAAACCTGAAGTCTTAGACTTTGAGCCTGCGCATAAAAGATTTTGCACCTTCAAGCCCACAAGCCTGAGGCTCTAGACCCCTCAACTCAGCACTACCCCGATGAGCCCTTTATTCCCCCCCCCCCCCCCCCCCCCCCACCACTCGTCCACCACCCCAAGGCAGCACCAGGCAACACAAACCACACCACCCACCACGAACAACCCGAGANCCCCCCCAACCTCAGTCGGTCTTTGGAGCCCACAGGGAAACCCCGAACCACAAATCCCAGAACCCGCGGAACGCAAGTGAAGCCCCTCGAAAGCCTTGAAGACAGCAAAAGCCCACTACCGGTACTGCAAGCTTTCGACCTCAACATGTAAACCCCCTAAAACCCTAAACCTGAAATCCTTCTAACCCTAGGGCTCCAGTTACCTGAATAGCAGGTTACAAACCATATATCTTATACCCCAGTAACCTACTATTTAGGTTTCCCTAAACCCTAAACCCTAGGGTAAATCAAGCCGACTCCAGGAAAACTGCCCTGGACGCAGCTCCGCGAGATCCTTCAGAAGCTGGGCTTTGGAGTACCATACTTTTTCATACTTCTTTTCCTTAAAGGAACCCTTATGAAAAAAAGTTTATACTTTTTTTCCTTAAAGGAACCCTTATGAAAAAAGTTTATACTTTTTTTCCTTAAAGGAACCCTTATGAAAAAAGTTTATACTTTTTTTCGTTAAAGGAACCCTTCCGAAAAAAATGTTTATACTTTTTTCGTTAAAGGAACCCTTATGAAAAAAGTTTATACTTTTTTCTCCCTGGTTACTCCAAAGCCCAGGAAGTGCCAGGGAGAGGATGAACTCGACCTCCTGGAAGCAGCTTGGGATTCAAAGGGAACTCCGCACATGTAGCCCTAATTTAAAGGCAACTATACTTTATAAGGGTTGCCTATAAGGCATTTAGAAATTCAGGGTTAGAAATTATGGGTGTTGGGGTGCTGGTTCAGGGTTTAGGATTGATTGACGTCAGACGTTGCGTTGGAGGCCTTGCAGGGGCTTGAAGACACTGTTCGAGAGGGCTTTGTTGGAATGCATCGGGCGTTTATTGATAATGTTTGTGTCTTATAGAGTTCTAAATTCAGGTGTTTATAGATAATTTTGGTGTCTTATAGAGTTATAGAGTTCTAAATCGTTTTGTGCTGCCTGTTTTTTGGCTTTACAAGGCTTGCTGGAAGAGTTTTGCAGCTCTTCATATAATACCCAACCTCCAGTATGGGGTTCTAGATCTATTCTGACAGCTTAACCATTCATATCTCAGAGAATTGAGCGGGGGTGCTACCCACCACCCGGGTCACTTTCCTACTACTATAACCACCACTGCAGCTGCCACTTCTATACCTAACCCCCAAACCTTAAATCCCTAGTTAGTTAGTATCCTACACGCAAAGATAAATGAACCCCCCCAACTCTAAGTCCTAAACCAAAATCCTTGACACCCGAAGCCTTAGAACGCTAAGCCCCAGACCTTATAGCCACATGTCTATATTGCGCTTCTGCCGAAACAGATACGACTTCTGCGGCTTGCAGGATCTGTTCTTGTCTACTTCAGGTCGGAATAATCTTTAGGAATCCTTTCAATAGGGTGCTACGTATACAGGTTCCTGTAAGAGTTCTATAAGGGTACTATGAGGGTGGTATGATGCTGCCACAATAGAATACGGTGTTGGTGTATGTTGCATTATGGCTTCATACGGGCTAGAAGGGACTAGCATTTCTCATACTTCAGACCGGTGGAGTGGACGAATCTGCTGGGCGAAACCAGTTGCTAAGGAAGCAGATGAAGCCTAGAAGGCTTAATCTAGGCAGGGTTTAGGGTTTAGGGTTCAGGGGTCGGAATAAGTGGTGACGTTACCGCTATTCCTAGTAGTTTCTTGGTGAGGGTCTAGGTTGAGGCTGGAGCAAACATCTGCTGCTCGACGCCATCCCATAGCAGCATCATGCCAACCGCAAAAAAACTTAAAAGCTGAAGCTTTTGCAACCCAACTCCCCAAATCCCAAGCCTAAACCCAACATCAGCTGAAGCGGGTTTCAAAACAGACCAGGCCCTAGACCTTACTAGACCCTGGAAGCAGAGGCAAAAAACAACAAACCCACTCTACGGACCCTACTAGTAGGTACCGTCATTGGCGATAGTTTCCCAAACAACATTAGTGATTACGAATAGAGAAAGCAGGCACTCTCTGGAAACCTTTGGGTTTGAAGGCTTAGGGTTTTAGTATCTTCGGAGCTTTTAGCATGGAAGCAAGGGGCTGCGCTCCCCAAACCCTAAACCATCCTGAACCTTGGAACCCTGTAAACCCTCAAACCCCAAAGCCCTAAACCCTAAATTTCGCCGTTTAGAAGTAGTCCCTTGAAAGGGACTCTAGGGTTAAGTATATACTGTATGGATACCTGGACCCTTATATAGTAAACCCTAAAACAACCCTTATGGGTACGGGGGTAATTCTTTAAATTAGGGTCCCATTTTTGCGTCCCCAAAATAGTACGGCACCCTACAAAGGACCCTAGAAAGGGGCCCTAATTCAGAGAAATACCCATTAGGCAACTGGAGCCGGTAAACCACTAATTGAGAGAACTATCCACATGAACTCTTGGGGGTAAGCCCAGGTGGATGTTCGAGCCATCATAGAGCTGGCCGTAACCCCGGGTGTGTGGCGAATTGGATTTTAGGTTTAGGGCTTGTTGTTTCCCCAAGGGTCCAAGTACCGAATAATCATATACTCTCCAAAATCCTAACCTACATAACTACCATCCTAAAACCGAGTACCTAATTATTGGGTCTTTTGGACCCTTGTTGTTTAGTATTTGGGGTTTAAGGTTTAGGGATGTTTAGGGTTCAGGTCTAGTGTTTGGAATTTATAGTTTTCGGGTTGGCCTCAGGCTTCAGGCTTCAGTGGGCATTTCAAAAGCGGCGGGTGGTAGAAGAGTTCTGGGTTTAGGGTTGTGGAGTGCTAGATAGCAAGCAAAGATGGCTTATCCGATTTTGGAATGAGGGTATAAGGGTCCGAAGTGTACGCTGAAGACGGCCCAGATCCAGAACTCCCATACTTTTCTGTCTTTTCTGTTTGTTTTTGTTTCTTCTTCTTCTTCTTTCTCCTCCTTCTGCCCCCTTTATAGGATTCACCTTCAGGGTGTTTGAGTCTAGGACTTTGGGGCTGCAGGATCGTCGAAGTACCGACGTGGTGTAAAGGTGTAAGACTCAGGATGCATATGTTTGGGTCCCTATTATAATACGGCACCTAATATTTAGGGTACCCAAAAAGGGGCCATAATTTTGACAACTACCCATATGGGAGGGCTGGGTACAGAAATACTATAGGATGCTTACGGTGTTTGTTGCGGGTTTAGGCTACAGGACTTATTGGGGGATGGATTCTTGATTGAAGCTCCGTGGGGGCAGTGGGTAGAGTTACAAGCAGCCGGCGCCGTTCCGGCGATTCTTCAAGCCCCAACAGAGCCCATCAATAGAGCTCTAACCCCACATCAACAGCACCAACACCCCACAAATCCCTATAGGTTACCGGGTACAAAGCATTAATGGTTCGCAGCCTGTTATCTAGGCAACTGGAGCCCTAAATCCTATACCTAAACCCGTAAAACCCCTAAAACCCCTCAAACCCCTCAACCCTAAACCCCTAAAACCCCTAAACCCCACAACCCCTAAACCACTAAGGGAGTTCTAGGGAAGCCCCACGCGCGAGGCACCCGAAGTCGAGGACCCTGAGCCTCATAGGATGCGAATCAGCACCGCGAGCTCTCGGCTCAGCCTAGGGTTTACGGCTTCAGGGGTTCGGGTTTTAAGGTTTAGGGGTTTAGAGGTTTAGGGCTTTAGGAGTTTAAGGTTTAGGGTTGAGGGTTTAGGGCTTTAGGGGTTACGGTCTCTGGGGGTTGAGGAGAGGTTTAGGGGTTTAGGAGTTTGGGGGTTAGCGTTTAGGGTTTAGAGTTTTAGGGGTTGAGGAGGGCCTTAGGGCTTTAGGGGTTCCGGAGGGGGTTTAGGTGTTTACCCTCTGAATCAATATGGGGTGTTTATGGATGCTTGCAGGGGTTTTATCGGAAAGTACCTTAGAATCTGGAGGCCTTACTGTTACGACCTACTGTAAATTTCTTGCTTTAGGGGTATTGGACTCTCTGGGAAATCCTTTACGGAGGGTTTCACAGGGGTTATAGCGGTCATACAAGGGCGTGATGGGGGGAAGGAAGCGTGTGCGTATAAGCGTTCTATAGGGATTGTGTTACGTGTTTTAGAGGTTGCTTAATAAGAGATCAGAGGGCGCGTCTAAAATATTGAGCGTGGCATTGTGGAAATAAGCACAGCGTCTAAATGTTCTTCGCGTCTAAAACGATGAGCCACGCATACTGTATTGTACAGTGTTTTTGAGAATAAACACGCGGAATTTTCTACACGGACTGGATATTGAAACTATTGTAAACATGGATATTTGGGTTTTCAGACACGATCACCTATATTAATCACGAGTTTTAAAACACGAGCCGAATTATTCTTCCCTCGCAGCAATGCAGTCTTATGGAAACAAATATGTTTAGACACGATTAGACATGTCAAACACATGTGTCGAAAGGTTGCGGTGTGGAGAAGTTGATCGGTTCTACAAGACCGTTCAAGTGTACTCAAAGAGAAACACATGCGAGGTCAAGATCAACATAAGGTGACATTTGAGGTAAGCACAGATAGAACATGTCAGGACATTTCGCATGCACGATTCTCCGATGGACTACCAGAGTCACACGGCTAGCAGGTCGGTGAAAGAAGATGCAAGCAGACTACAGAAACAAAACAAGCATGGCATGTAATGCCCCGAACCACTGCAACCGCAGCAGGACTTGTACACAGACCAGCCTTTCGAGCAGGCTTGCCAAATTTGTTTGGCCTCGGGTTCTTGGATTCGTCGCTGTACAGCCAAAAAACCGGCGGAACGCCTCCGCGCTCCACGTGCTCTGGCATGAGCAACAAATTAGTGAAACTCTGGGTAGATTGGAAACCAACAGTGCGCATAGTGTTACATGTGTAAAGCAGCCAGCAGCCTCCAATGAGGACATGTCCCGGGAGCTGAGTTCAGGCTGTTTCGCCAAAGAAACCATGTCTGCCAAAGTGGCCATTGCTTCGCATCTGTGCTCGCCTAAAAAGCCGTCCTGTGCAGAAAACTCCCTGGCCAGCCCGGCGGTGAAATCAACTAGACACCGTGCCTGGCCAGCTTTGGCTTTGAGCTTTCTGGCCTGCTTGGATGTCAAAGACTTCAATGAAAACCGCCATAGCGGAATTCTACTTGGTACCTTCGACGTCCTGTAACACTGTAAAAGCTTCGGAGCCGATCCTTGAAGGCCTGCAGCCCTCTTTGTTGCGGATCTCCTGTTGCACGACATTTCCGATGGGCTTGTGATTCCGGTGGGCCTGTATTGTGAAAGTTCGAGAGGAATCCCAACCAGAGACATTGTATGTGATTTCGTTCACCATTTTGCACTGGGCCCAGAAGAATGTGCGAAACCATGGAACAAGCACATTTTCACCGTGTGCCGCAAAAGCCAGGTCAACCAACACACTTTGGACGACATATGGAAGCTTTTTCCGTGGGAGTTGGAGGCCCTCAGTCTTGGAGAAGAGCCCCTCGTTAAGAACTTCGGACGATCAAGCGATCAACAGGAAGCTGCAGCAGCTGGGCCGCCCTTGTGGCAAAACTTCGGTAAGTCTGCGAAGGCTTACCTCATGCAAGTTCGCGTGGAGACTGGTCTGGTGCTGCGAAGCTTTGGGAGTCTCGAATGTTGTTGTTCTTTACTTCGGGTTCATCCGTAGTCAAGCATGCAGTACATGCCTTCAAAACACATGCCAGTACCAAGATTTGTAATATTTTTCGAGTGGTCTGGAAAATTCTTGCATGGTCAGAGTCGGATAGATTAAAGTAGGCTATGTAAATTTGTGTTTTTTTTGGTTTCGCTTAAGCAACGTCGATTGTGGCATGCTGCATCCAGAGGAACTGCAAGTCCTACATGTGCCGTTTTTGCCGTGCTATCCGGGATGGTCCGAAGAGCTGGCACAACTTTTCTACCACTTTCCGGACGATTCGTGTCTGCCTGGTTGCATGTTCTGCGCTACATGGTCAGAACGTACAGCAGATTCGATACAGAGCCAGAAGGTGCCTTCGACCTGTAACTTGTAACAATTGCGTGGTGTTGTGGAACCTTTAGTAGTTCATACTTGACTTCTTGTTTGGAAGCTGGTGGAGCCAAGCGTGCTTGCTTGTTTATGTGACCATGAATTCCATTCTGCCAGAAACACGGAACTGAGATGGAAAATCTAGCGCTGCGCTGGTGGACACGAGTTTTATTTTCAGGATTAAGCAGGCAGAGTACAAGGACGGTCAAGACGAATCAAAGACTGGAACACGGCTTGGAAACCCAAGACGGTGGAATGCAGGGAGGAAGAGTTCAGCAAGTTTACGGTGACGTACAATATGCAGTGAGGTAACACCAGCTGTGTTGTTCAAGCATGCAGTTACTTACTTCGTGAACGGGGGAACTTTTATATTAGCTCTATCTTTTTTGAAAGATTGAACTTTTGGGGGCCCGGTTGTTGAAGAAGAGAGGTTAACTGACAACCATGGTCCACAATACAACAAATCAAATCGGAATTCGAGAGTACTACTGAACTACCAACCGACAGAATTTTCATTTTCGGATTACTGGAAGATGCAGCCACTAATTGTACATGCTACATTTTAGCCACGAACAAACATGTTTAGACAGTTGTTAAAACACGTTTTACACATGTTTACACAAATTTAGACATGTGGAAACACGAAAGCGCTCGCGTCTAAAAAGGATACACACGAAGTATGATTGTACACTTCCTGAACACTCCCCATGTACTGAAGCTGGAACATTTTTTTTTGATCGTTTTTGCGCGCAAACCAGTTTTAGACACCCGGCATGCTACAGCGATGACGCTTTTACAGAATTTAAAATTGATCTCTAGGGATATAAATATATATATATATATATATGTAACCAGCAGCTTTAGGACCTATCTTCGGTGCTAAAAATCCTGCAGCCTCCTTGATTAACTAGGCAGCAGGGATGATATATGTGACAAGAACGTAGGACTCCAGGCTGCAGCAGCCGCAAAAAGTACAACAGCAGCAGTTGTGAAATGCTAAGACCCAACCGACTCGACATCCCAATCCCGCAACATTAAACCTTTTTGCTCAGAATGTATTGGGGCAATGATTAGTGGTTGGGGCGCCAGTGGGTAAGGGGCTAATCGAAGCACTACACCTGGAGTAACCACGGCCCCAACAAACTAGGTGCATGTCCCTGTAGGTTAAGGTACCTTTCTTACGTTAGGTACGTCTGAAAACCCGAACCTCCTTGTTCGTGCGCTCAGGTTGGGCTGCGAAGGACCGGCAGAGGGAGAGAGTTGCAGTTCTTCCAAGCTTGTTAAGGAGCCTAGTACACGGGGTTACGCGTGGTGTCTATGACCTATGAAGTGTTTTGATCCGGGCCTTGGGGTTCCAGACCCTTCACTACTTGGGTAGTTGTCAAAATTTTGGTCCCTTTTTGGGTCCCTAATATAATACGGCGCCTATTATTTCGGGGAAACCCCGAAGGGGGGACCATAATTTTGACAACCACCCACTTGCACCTGTACTACTTACGGTGGTTCAGGTCATCCCTACCATGAGAAGCTGTGGGGCCGTGCCAATGGCATACAATAAGTCCTAAACCTCCTAATACAACCCTAAACCCTCAAACCAAAGCTCGAAATCGCAAACCCCACCCAAACCTTAAGAACTCTACATTCCAAACCCCCAACCCTATATCGTAAACATTCCTACCTAAGCGGACGATTTGGGCGGAGGAAGACGAGCTCGTCATCAGCTTTACCGGCTTTGGGCAGCTTATGACCCTCGGAGGCTTTAGCCTTCGGGGTTTAGGGTTCAGGGTTCATTCAAGGTTTGGGGTTTAGGGTTTAGGATTTAGTGTTTAAGGTTTAGGCTGTAGGGTGTAGGGTTTAGGGTTTAGTACGGCTTAAGAACTGCCATATAGTTCCCACGGTTCCAAAAGGGGCCTACGAGGGGTTTAGTATTCTAAGAGGAATAGGGACCTGATGCTCCCCTCCCTTAAGAGTGTTCGTGATAAGGGTGGTTTTCGAGGGTAGAGTATGCCGGATGGGGTTCTGAATGGTGCCGACGTTTGTATTATGATGATGGTGATAATTCGTATTGTTACTGCAAGTATTCTTGTGCCTATGATTATGATTGTTATTGTAGTCATTCCTCAATCCCAAAAGAGCTAAGCTAAGGCCCCTACAGTATTCGCGCTCGGGGACCGGGGAGAAATGGCCCCCAAACTGTTGAATCGGCCAAGTGAAGACGCTGTGTAGCCTCTACTCGTGGGAAACTTCAATAATCCCGGACCCTCCTTGTACCCTCAAATAGGGGTATATGGTCCCAAATAAGGGGCATTTAGGGTCTAATAGAGGGCAGATGTTGGATGGTGAAGCGCTTCCTATTGTACGAATTTTCTGAGAGCCCATAGGAGCCATGCACGGCTGTTTGGTTACCTTGCTTTTTGATTGTTTTGGACTCTGGTTCCCCGTATAACTGTGGATCTCAAAAGATACGGTTGCGCACGATTTCAGGGGGGTAGAGGAGAGGCCTAGCCTGGGACCTCAACATAGATTATGGAACTTCCTTCAATTTACTACTAAACTGCCTTAAAGGCTACACCGGGAGTAGTCCTCAACAGAGACCGACCTGAAATCGAATGGCGGTTAGAAAAGCTTGAACAGAGACGGCGGGCTGAGGCGTGGAAGCCTCGCCCACTTGGAGGAGGCTAACCGGACACCTTTGGGGCCTAAAAGTGTCAATAGGTTCTGGCGTAGCTATGGTTACAGAAGGGTTAAGATTAACAGGGAAGACTATTATAAGTCTTTTCAGACCCCTACGTTGCGAGGGTTCGGAATTCTGGAACTTGGACTTGGTACTTTAGGCTTTAGGGGTTAGTGACTGGTAGGAAACCTTTTAAACCTGTTCCGCTTGCTAAGTTCAGGATTTTTTTTTGTACGGTCTTTCTTGTGCCAATGATGCGATCTGGGCTGTAGGGTTGAAGGTGTTTGGCTTGGGGCTTGGGGTGGTGGGTTTGTGGCAGGCTTTCACAGGTCGTCACAATAGTAGTAAGACAATGGCGCTGCAAGGAACAACGGCAGCGGTTGCCTCGTTACAACTACGGCTTAATTTCTGTCGTGGAAACTAGCATTCGGACTACATGTTTAAGCATAGCAGCTACGGCGAAGAATCTTACTTTCCACTATGTCGGCTGTTCCTGCTTGTGGTTGTTGGGTTTGTCATTACTTCCTTCGTTCTTGCCTTGAAATGTGCTGCATTATAATACTTAGTCCTTAGTCTTTCACTGGTATATCTGGTGCTGCTAGTTCTGGCATTGTAGTCGTTGGCACCGCAGCTGGCAAAGTTATAGCAAGGATGCCAATATCTCTCGTCATCACTGTCGGTTCCGTCGCGATTTCCCTTGTTATCATTACCACTACCACAAACAACACCCGCGTTCTGATTGACGATGTGTTTGCTAGTCTTGCCCGTGAGCGCCATCGCGTAGTCTCTTTAAGTCTGGCGAGATGATGTTGGTGACGAAGATGGTGATGGCGATGACGACGACGACGGTGAAGATGACGATGACGGTGTCGCCGTTGCCGCTGCTGCTGCTGCCGCCGCCGCTGCTGCTGGTGCCGTTGCACTGCTGCTGCTGCTGCTGCCGGCGGCGGTAGTGGTGGTGGTGGTGGTGGTGACGATGCCCATGGTGATAGCCATGATGATGGTTAGATGACGACGATGCTTATCTTGATGGTGATCTTACTCCTAATGTTTTGGGCTGTCGTGGCGGTGCTGGTGGTGTTAGTCGGCATCGTCGTCATCGTCACCGGCGTTGTCGTCGTCGGCATCCTCCTGGCCGGGTTGTGCTTCAGACCTCATAACCCCATGCATTCCTGTCGTTTGTGTTCAAATGATCTGTATCCCTAGCTGTTTTCGTTCTGGCAATGGCGTATACACAATCATTATACAGTACTCAAATGCCTGACTATATATGCCGGTAATGTTGATGATGATTATTACGGTGATGTTGAGGTTGATGATGTGATGATGCTGTTGATCGCATTCTCGCTGCAGTTTGGCTGACTCTCTGTATCCTGAACTGCATATCCTTCCGTTGTCCAAGACTCCGCCCATTCCAGCTAAAGGAACCTAGAAGGGATTAGCGTTCAGGGGCGGGGCTTTAGGCGAGTTACTGTCGTGAGCGTGTTGCGTCACATCGGAGGCGGCTAAGGCGCGACTGCCCCCGGTCTGCAGAAGATTTCGGATTTTGCGATGCTGCGGGGTATATCTTTGATCGGGCCTCGCTCGCTCCCAGCACCACCCTGTCAAATCCCATTGGAAAGGTGTAGTGTTTAGGGTGTACCCCCCAAAACCCATTAGAAAGGTTTGAACCATCAGTCGCAATGCCCCCTCTGCAGATGCGACTTAATTGTTCGTTTGTTGCTGCGAACAAGCCTTGAATCGCACGCAGGGCAACAGTTCTGAATCAGAATTGAATCACAGCTGGTGTGCGCGCAAGAACCGCCCAAGCGCGCACAAGGGGGACCGCAGGGTCACGTCGGAATTACATTATTATCGGCTCCGATACGGTCCCTTTGTAATCATACCAATGATATACCCCAAAAATCGAAGGCCCTAATTACCCCCTGAACCCTTATAACTGTTTTATTGCTGCAGCCCCTCTACTAGAGCCCGGAAGCTGAGGAAGCAGCTGCGGTTCCTAGTGGAGGAGGAGGCAGAAGCTTGACTTGAATCAGTCCACTGCGACATAGGGTTAAGGGTTTCGGGTTTAGGGTTTAGGGGCTGCGAGAAAGGCTGACAAAGGTCTAGAATGAAGGGGAAAGCCAGGAACCCTAAACACCGAAAAATGTAAACCCCCTTGAAGCACCTAACCCACCCTTATCATTCCCTTTACAGGCATCCTACTAGATCCCTTTAATTTAATGGAGCCCTTATAGATCCCTGTGTTGGAACCCGTTGTTTTGTCTCCTTAACGGGACCCTTATAGATCCTTGTCAAGGAACCCTACGACACCCCTTTCAAGGCACCCTACTCGATCCCTTTAAAGGACCTTTACCTGCCGAAACCTGCTTTTTGCAGCGTTCCTGTAAATTCTATACTCGGGGTTCTAATAAAACACAAATCAACAAACATAGGTTCAACAAGCTCAAGGGAACCCTTCACAATCCCTGGTGCCTCAACCCTAAACCCTAATCCCTAAAAGGAACCCTAAACCCTCAGGGAACCCTAAACCTTAAGGGAAGCCTTCATAATCCCTGGTGCCTCTGAGGAGATGTCCAAGCTTCGTCCTCAGCTTCCGCAGGCCAAGACTTCCTGGGCGGAGGCTAGCGCCGGTTCTCTTCTGTGTTTTTGTTTTTGAGATTTCGGGTTTAGGGTTTATAGGGTTTAGGTATTATAGGGTTTAGGGATTATAGGGTTTAGGGGTTATAGGGTTTAGGGATTAGGGTTTAGGATTTAGGGTTTAGGGTTCCTGTTTTGGGTTTAGGGTTCTGGATTCTTGTTCATGGATTTAATTTAAGTTACTACAACAAGGAAGCCCGGTTATGTACTATCTATAGATCCCTATTATGGTAACTTAACTTAAGCTCCTTAACAACCCAGATTTAGGGGTCCTTTAATCAAGCTTATAGAGGGGGCCTATTAGGTTGCTTTGATGGTTTCCACCCTAAACCTAAACCCTATAACCCCTAAACCCTAAACCCTATAACCCCTAAACCCTATAAACCTTAAACCCTAAACCCTATAACCCCTAAACCCTAAACCCTAAGCCTCCTTTAGGGTTTAGGGTTTTGGGGTTCTGTTCGGCTCGAGGGCTTTAGCTGTTGAGGTTGTGTCGGAAACGATCCTTTACATGGGAGCCCTGGGTTCAGGGTTTAGGGTTTAAGGTTTAGGGTTTAGGGTTTAAGGCGTCTCGCCGCGCAGCGGCAGTATTTTCTTTGTAAGATGGCGCCCCTACACTCCCAGGGGTGTGAGGGGGCGGCATATCCACGTTTAGACACAAAGTTGCAATCTCCTGAGAAAACANAGTAATGGTGTCAATCACTGCCGGACGTCCTCTGGGTCCAGGCACCCTAGAAAAAGGGTGGGTACGGCCTAAGCAGGCCTGGGTGGGAATTTAGGGTTTAGGGTTTAGGGTTTAAGGTTTAGGGTTTAGGGTTTAAGGTTTAGGGTTTAGGGTTCATGGGAGCCCTTTTCGAAAACAAACGTCGTGAAGCTTGCAATGCACCCCGACGCTCCTTCGCAGAATCTGCCGGTGGACTACCAGACCTTTGTGCTAGAAGTGGCGCCGCTTTGACTTCTTGTGGGCAACGTTTGTTTTGGTCCAAGTCTGTTATGTTCATGAGAGCTTGTTAGTTATTTTTTTGTTTAGAGGAAGGGTTGAACAGAGAAAGCAGTTGTGGGTTTGGCGCTTTGGGGCTCGTGATTCGCAGATTTGAAGACTTTACGGTTCAGGCTTAGAACTTAGGTGCCGGTAGTCTCCATTGTAGTTCTTTGTTTGATCGACCAGTTTTCTCGCTGTAAGATTGGGTAAACCCAAAAAGAACTCTAACCATGGGGTACGTAGGCCTTGGATGACTTAGCTCCTTCTGCGTAGCAACTTCCGTTCAAGAGAAGGTATCATGACCACTACTTGGGGAATCTGTGCGGCTCATTTCAACCCTCTACCCCGCCCCTAATAAGGATTCGGATTATAACACATAATTCGAATCCTTATTATGTAACATGGATCCCAATGTTTGTGGGTATAATCATATTACCTAGAGGGTCATACCCTACCCCTTTTTTAGGTTACCTAGTTTTATGGTTAGGATCCCCTATCTAGAAAAGTAGGTACCTTAAAAAAGGGGTAGGGTATGAGCCTATAGGTAATCATACAGGGGGCCATAAGGACCCAAAGTGCTGAGGCCCGCCTTCGTCATCCTCGCGAATGCTGCAGTCATCGGAATTAGTGCTGATGACAATCCGGACGTTCCTCCGCCTGGAATACTGGGGCATTTACATTGACCTGGTGTTTAATGGGCCTCGGATGGTAATTTTAGGAGTGTTTTTTGTCCGGGATCTGTAGGCTGTTTATGGCGAGTTAGGTCTTGCTCTCGGCTCTCCGAGGATTTACAGGGTCGCGCAAGGGTTTTGCAGGGCTTCTCTGTTCATTGTTGGGGTGGGGGTGCTTGAAGGGTTCTGGGGCTTAAGCAGCGTGTTGCTTAGGGTCTACTGTGCGTGTAGGCATGAGGGATGCCTGTAACGGCAGCATCAACACATGTAGCTGCCTTGGCCCAATCTATGATCGTGAGGGACCAAGACAATGACAGGCTCTCAGAAGACGATGCGGTTTCGAAGTCCGAATCCCCTAAACCCTTGTTTGGAGTCCTTCTCAATCCCACACGGAATTCATAAGTCTTGTACACAAAAGCACCGAAGCCCCAAACCCTAGACACGAAGTTTGAAGAGTAGCCCTTCGATTCGTGACGCAGATCTAAGGCCTCCGGTTGGCAGGCACGTTGGGCTTCATCCGTAGTCTGAGTTTGAGGGTGCGTTGTAGTTTTGTTTAAGGTTTTATACGGGGCATACAGAGGTATTCCCAGTTTCGCATTAGTACCTTTGTGTTCTGTTTGGGGTTTTGGGTACCTTTCTAGCGTTGAAGAATGGACAAGGGGCTGCTGGGGAACAATTGCCATTGTTCTTACTTCGCAAATAGGGAAAACTTACACTTTGGGTATGCTAAAACTGACTGGGTCTGGCTTTTGCAGGAGGCAGTATTGTTCGTGTTACAGTATAGTGTACTTCTGCAGCAGTAGTAGGAGTCTAGTAGCACTAATGATATTAGCACCAGCAAGGATGATCCTTAGAGCACAAGTTCGAACCATCATACCCTTTACTTAAGACTCGAATCCAATCAACACCCCCCCGAATCCGTAAACCCAAGACGTAAAAGCTACCATAGCCGTATAAAGCAACAACTGCATTCCCAGAATAACACATAATCCCTTGAGAGTTCCTTGCTAATTATGCTAAATTACGCACAAATTTATGCCTTTTGTTATGCCAAATTCTGCGGACAAAATAGTCCCAAGAAATCCCTGTTCCAACTTTGAAGGCTCCGTGCTGCCAGGTGTTGGAGCTGATCTTTACGCTCATCTTCTCCCTCGAAGCCATCCTCAGGCGGTTGGGTTTTTTGTTATGGCCTTCGCGGACTGCACAAAGCCCGAGGAGTCGGCCCTGAATGCTATTCTATATCTATCTGTCTGTCTATCTATCTAGCTATGTATATATATATGTGTGTGTATTATGTATATATGAATATACATACATATATACATGTATGTGAATATCTATATCTATATCTATATCTATATCTATATATATATATATGTGAATCTACACCTATAGTTACACTCCTCCCCTTTAGGATCCCAGAAGGGCAGTGTGGTTCATGGCGCTGAGGGTTCAAGGTTCTTGATGTCCGCCTTCTGTCGGTTCCTCAGGGCTGTGGGGGGTTCAGAAAGGATTCGGACTTTTGGATGGTTCAGTTAAAGATTTCTGCAATTTTGGGCAGTGGTCGTGATCTGATGGTCTTCAGGCTCTAGGGTTTAAGCTTTGCAGGGCAAATCTCGAGGCTTTGTGAGGGCTTAGGATTTTGAGGATTCTGGCAAAGCTTTGGGATTTGAGGTTTTCGTTTTTGATGCCCGGGTTAAGGGTTTGGGGTCCTCAAGGAGGCTTGCAAGAAATCTTTACGTTGATGGAATTCGAGCATTACCCGAAACCCTCAAGATGGAACAAGCCTAATTTGGCTCAGAGCCCTAACACCCTAACACCTTATGACACCCCCAACCCAACGACCCAAGGCCAATAGTCTTTCAGGCCACTTTCTACTCCCAAGCGACGTCGCCAGATCCCAGATGGCATTTGCCTTTGTGTGCTGGGCGCTTCCTTGAGATCTCAACGCCGTTCAATTCAGGTAAATTCCGTGACTCCTTAGAAGGAAGCCTACACTCTTTCCGTTTTCATCTCATTGCGACTATTATGTAGTGAGTGTTCGACAGAGACCTAGTAGGAACCCAGAGTACTTCTAGAATTCTAGAATCCCACATCAGGCCATAAAACAGACCCAGCACAACCCTAGGAGACCATAGGAAACTTACATTAAAACCTTGATGCAATTCTGTGAAGACCCTGTCGGAACCGTATGAACCTCTACAAAACCCGTAAAACCATCGCGAACCCCTTACCAAAAAAAAACCTGCAATACCCTTACTCAAGCCCTTACAAGGCCATGAACAGCCCTTCTCAAACCCTTCTAAACTCCTATAATACCCTCTAAATCCCTTCTCGACCCTATGAACCCTAAGTCGCGTGAGGGCCCGATGGACAGGGTGCAGGACCTACCTCACAGGACCCGATGCAGGCAACGCTTGTTGTTGTTTTGGGGTTTAGGGATTGGGGTGTAGGGTTTAGGAGTTGAAATTGATAGTCGGATTTGTGATGTCTTCATGGGTTGCGCGCTTGAGGGTGTATACACGTTGTGCGGGGTGTCTTCGAAGGTCTCATACAGGTTTGTTTGAGGGTTTCGCAACTGCACCACATTTCACAGGGGTCTGTGGATTTCGGGGGTTGGGCCCTGGTCCTAGGCTTCGGTGCTGATGCAGGAGGGGGCCCTAAATATTTACCAACACTAGCGCCGAGGGTGGAAGCTACCGTTTTTGGTGCGACTTTAGTCGGCCATGATCTTGGCACTTGCTTGAGGGTTCCCCCTTTATCATTATAGTATAACATACCCCCAATCCCATTTGCTCACTATTATGTCCGCTATGCAATGAAGCGTATAAAACCCCAAACCCCTCTCATACCCGGACTTGTGAAGAAACCTTACAACCCTATAGCGCCCTATTCGATTTTCAGCACCCATACCCTAAGGCTCCATGTACCGAAACAGTTGATACTTAGGCCCCAAAGTACCTATATAGGCACTACTTGAAGGCCAAAGTATATGCTATTTGGGTACATGGACCCTTAAACCCTAAACCCTGTCCCTAAACCCTAAACCCTAAACCCTTATAGTAACCCTTAAGGGAACTCTATTTGGGCACATGGACCCTTAGGAGAGTCTTTATGATTCAAGGCCCAGGTTGTGCACAGCCACTTCAAGGGCCCTTGAAAAGCTTTAGATAAGCTTTAGGGTTTAGGGATTTAGGGTTTAGGGGTTAGGGATTTAGGGTTTAGGGATTTAGGGTTTAGGGTTTAGGGTTTAGGGATTTAGGGATTTAGGGTTTAGGGTTTAGGGTTTAGGGATTTAGGGTTTAGGGTTTAGGGTATCAGGGCTTCCTGGGCGTTGCAAGACTTTGAGGCGTTGGGTGTAAAGGCTTTTCGGTGAGCTATTCAAGAGTTAGTATAGAAGCCGGAAGAGTTTGTGATACTTACTATTCACTATTCCTGAGGCTCCATGACTGTACATACATACATAAATATAAATATAAATATATAAATATATATATATATGTGTGTGTGTGTGTCTACATATATATATAGATAGTTAGACATATCCACCGTCTTATGTACCCCCCTCAAAAACAAATCTTCTAATCATTAAGGCTGCTATCCGCTGTATCTAGCGAACAGCAAAAAACTGGGGACCAGTGACAAACGGTGCAACAAAAGCAAGCACCCTGGCCATGACTTGGGTGCAATTCTCAGGCTGGAACTACTTCGACATGCTTTGCCTCACTTGTGCTTACACGGACCTGCTCATCACCGGCGTGCTTCAGCAGCGCGGCAGCAGACATGTCAGGAAAGGCAAATGAACTGTTCTGCATCAGAAAGGGATCGTCGGTCTAGCGTTAAGGCGGTTTAGGCTCCAGGTCTTTGGGGAGCCTTGGTTTTTGTGGTTTAAAGTTTTGGGGGTTTCAAAGGGTTGCCCTGAACCTTAAGCCCTTTAAGGTTTACTATAAGGGATCTAGAATATACTATGATCTAGGGGCCTTAATAGTTAGAATAGGGTTTTGGGGGCCCATTGTCTTAAGGCCTAAACCCTAAGCTTACCTGTAGTCTCCATTGTAGTTCCTTTTTATGGTTGACCAAACTCTCTATTATAGGATCCTAACCATAAAACTGGCTAACCAGAAAAAGGAACTACAATGGAGACTCTAGGTAAGACCTTGGTTCCACTGAGGGCTACAGCCGAAGATGATGCACCGGCCCTAGTCCGGAACTCGGCGCCAGGGTTTGGGGTTTAGGGTTCGATCTGGGGAATACCCTGGGGATCCAAAAACCTACAGTTTTGAGGGTTCGACCCTCTAATTAAGGGGTGGTAACCTACTATTCTGTAAGGTTTGGGTCTTGGGAAAGGTCTCAGGCTGTAGGGGTGTATCGAGATCTTACCATTAGGGGACGTCTACATTGAGGATCTCAAGAATCAGAAGTTGTACGACAAGGATCTTCCTAGGATCCTTATATTCAGCAAGTTTTACAGGCCGATATGTTGGAGGGTTTCGTCGGTTTTGCGTTTAAAGGAGGAACTGCGGGCTTGGGGCGTGTAGGATTTGCAGGGGTTTTGGTTGGGTTTAGCTGTAAGTTATTGCGACCACTGCGGACTTGTGTTGGGGGTGGCTATGCAAACACATATTCAGCATCGTCGTGCACCTAACCTGCTTCCCTAAGCCCTAAACCCTCGAAGCTTGAACCACAAGCCGAAACTTCTGCACCCTCGCCTCCAAAATCACACCCGCACGCGCTTGACAGCAACCCACTTGCTGTGCCGTATACGGTGGAGGCCTTAATAATTACCTATACTATTTTGGGAGTTCTTTAATAGAGTATAATATCATATACCTTCAAACCCTATTCTAATTACTAAGGCCCCTACAGTATCTGGAGACAGCAGCTGTGCGGCCCAAGAACCTCAATGTTTCTGCGACGGTATAGGGACCTCAATAAGTTAGGAGCAAGGTTTCGGGATATCACAGTACTAGGGTTCTGAATATCTTGTAATTCCGAGTCTTATAAGACTATATGGGAGTTTCCGAAAATTAGGGGCACCTTATTATGGGGTCCTTATAATAAGGATCCTACTATTTAGGGTACTCTATTAGGGTCCGCTATTTTCGGAAACTCCCATATTGCTCGTACCATTATGAACCAGACAACCCGTAGATGAATTACATGCTTTCAATTAAGGTTCGTTTCTTGGGGCTGCGGTGAGTGCCAAGCCTTCTTGTGCAATGTCGGAGGGCCCCGCCAGGCTGGGAGACCAAGAGGAGCTAGGTGGCAAGTTGGGAAGCTTTTGAATTTCCTTTCCTATCCTAAACCCTAAACCTTAAACCCTAAACCCCTAAACCCTAAACCCTGGTTTCTGTAGAGATACATAAATACTTTTCAGAGCCCCCAGACTAGAACCCCGGGAGAGGACCTGATGGTTTTTTCCTAAGTCCCATCAGACAAGTAGCCAGAAAACGGTTTAGGGTAGTTTAGGGTTTAGGGAAAAATGCAAAAGGCTAGCCATAAGACCTGATTTAGATTTGAAGAGCAGCGTTTTATACGTCCTTATAGTCGAGGCCCCCCCAGTACTGTAGTACCCTTATCTCCTTCTCATCTTGGGGTTTGCACCCTGTGATTTTCAGTAGAACCGGCGTGTTCGCGGCGTGCTGCAAAGGGGAAACGGGGCACCTGACATGCATCCCGCAAATAGTACCGAGCAAGAGGAGCTGGCAGCGCAAGTTATCGGGCAGATGAAAGCGTCCTCGCCGGAGGTTATCCGAGCTGCGCATGCCTACAGTGCCCTCTCTGGCTTTATTGTGTTTTGTAACGGTTCGATGTGGGATTTATAGGTGTTATAGAGGTTTGCAAGGAGCAACCCCATACCCTCTCGTAAGGGTTGCTTTGGATGACGATACGAAAAGCACCCTTCAACAAACCACCATAGACAATATCGAGACCCCTTACAGACCCTATCATACGGACCAAATAAAGGCCCTGCTGGAGACCCTTACAAACCCTGTGAACAGCTTTGTAATCCCTTGCAAAGCCCTACAAAGACCGCTCGATTCTTAAAGACCCCAGCAAAACCCCTTTGATGGAGGGGAACCTAGGTGCCCTCTCTGGTTTCGGCCACTCTCTGCGACGCCCCGTGCGCTCAGCAAAGCTCTTTCAGAAGAGCTGGCAGACAGACAAGCTCCTGGGTGGGTCACAGTTTAGGGTTGAGGGTGGGCTGTTCAGTGATGCGATGGATGTTTTGCTCCGGGAGATCTAGGTGTTTCTTTGTGTTGCTTTGGGATTGGACCGGTCAGTGGATGCTGTTTGAGTCCTGTGTTCCTGTGTTCGTAGTATATACAGTTTTGGATCCTTGATTGCTCGGTGGTACATGAGGGTGTGTGTGTGTGTATCTATGTGTCTGTCCGTCTGTCTATCTATCTGCTCATCTATCTGTCTATCTCTCTCTATATATATATATGTACGTATACATATACATAAGTGTGTGTAGCTACGATGTCTATGTATGTGTATATTATGTATGTACACAAGTGTCAATGTATGTATGTATGTATGTTTGTATGTATGTATAACTATAAATATATATGCACCCTGTGTGTGTGTGTGTCTGTGTGCCTGTCCGTCTGTCTATCTATCTGTCTTTCTATTTATACATGTGTAACTACGATGTCGGTGTATATGTATATATGTACACATGTGTGTAATTATATATGTATACACACATGCACCCAACTTTGTGGGTGTTTGCTGTTGCTTATGCTGTCCGATTCCTGCATCCTCTTTACACTACAAGAGAGCATTCTGGGCTGTTCAGTGGTAGTCAAGAATTGATTTTGGCCTCCTTTCTACCGTCATATTAACGAAGAAGTATACCCGTGCGTTGCTGAACAACCACCTCAGCATAGATCTTGGGAAATCCCATAGTACAGGGGCTTTATGGCTTGAGATCCAGGGTTTTGGGTTTCGGTGGGGTCATTGCGTTTCGCAAGGCTTTGTAGGGTCGGTTTTTATAGAAGGCCAGTAAAGGGGTCTTAATTGTCAGAATACGGTTTGCGGGGTATGTTGTAGCCAGGGAAGCTCTTTGGGGAAACTATTATAATCGTTGTCTGGACCCTCTATGTCACCGCACCCTTGGCAGCTTTTTGAGTTCCTCCTAACTGCTGAAGCTTTGATCCACTGTTGCCTTGGGCAGTGGAGAAACAAGGATCCATGCCTTTTGGAGCCACAGCTGGCAAGGGAGCAAGTGGCGCAAGGTTGCAACCCTCATCTACCTGCATAACTCCTTGCCCGCCTTCCTTGTCGCGATCGTTGCGAGCATTGTCACGGGTTTGCTTGTTGCCACCGAAAGCCTCCCGCTGATGATCAATCCCTACCTACACTGGTGGAACCCGAGGACACGACGGTTGGAGGGTTCAGGATTTAGAACATACCTATAGTCTCCATTGTAGTTCCTTTTTTTGGTTAACCAAAATCTCTATTATAGGATCTTAACCATAAAACTGGTCAACCAAAAAAGGAACTACAATGGAGACCCTAGGTAGCCCCTGCCAGCCCTGATGGTTAGAGTTCAGAAAACTTAGGCTCCAGTTCCCTTTCCGCACTGCTGGAAACCGAGGACGTTCTACGTCTCGATTGTGGGCTTCCTGCTCTTCTGGCTCACCTTGTTCTTATGGCGGCCACAGAGGTCTCAAGTTTCTCAAAATAAGGTGTGGCGCTTGAGGGCTTTCGGGTTTAGGGCGTAAGGTTTCAGAGGAGTTGAAACATCCTGATGCTGATTCCTGCAGGCTAAGAGGCAGGCAATCAATCCCAGCTGGCAATCCCAGCACTTATCATCCTTCACCCATGTTCCAACTTTCCGGAGCTTGCTGTAGGGATTGGGGTTTAGCCTGCATTGCACCCATTCCAATGTCCAGTATTGAGGACTTGAGGCTTAGGGCTCGTAATCTACCCCGACCCAACCGGCTACACATACTGTTCACGGGTGCTTGCTTGAAAAGTACAAACTGGTAGGGCACGATCCATCGATGTATGGCCCAGGTGCATCTTCTTGGACATCCTCTGTATCGATCAAGTGAACCCCAAGCGCAAGCTTGACGGGCTGATCAGCATCGGCGCCATCCTGGCATGCTCCGAGTCCTTGCTGGTGCTCTGGGATCCGACGTACGGTCGCTGGGGTCTTGTTTCGGAATTTAGTTTAGTTTAAGTTGCCATACTCGGGAATAGGGATCTATAGTAAAGATGTGATTTCCTAGTATGGCATCTTAAATTAACTTCCACGTGAGAACCCAGGTCGTCGCATATGGTGTGTCTTCGAGTTATCAGCATTCTTGCACAGCCGCACTTCCGGCGAGCAGCCACAACTCACAATACGACCCACCCTGCTCGGTCCAACGTACCTGCTGTTGTCCCTGTCAATTTCTGCCGTCATGTGTGGCTTCGGTGCCGTTCCGGAGAAGGACAACGATTACTTCTATCTCTTCCAGCCCTTGATCATGATTCTCGTTTTCTATCCGTTGATTTCGACCTATCGCAAGTACTGCTGCGACCTGGAATCACTCCAGCGAGAGCTGCAAGAATTCTCGCTGGAGAACACCACTTGCAGATGCTGCCAGGTAAACCATGTGGCGGCAGATGGCATGCAAATGGTCTGTGATCGCAGCATACTGCTGAAGTGCATCTCCGCATGGTTCGGAAGTACCGACAAATTCGAACAGCAAGTGCGATCGCAAGTCTTAGACCATCTCCTCCAGCAGCTCTCTTCCGAAATCTTCAGCTACCGTCAGTGCATCACTACAATGCTCCCAATTTCCTGGGGCTTTGTGGACACAGCCTCCGTGGCAGCCCGTTTTGGGTATCTAGGTTGTTCAGGTGGTATACTTGCTTACTTTTTTGTTGCTGGTCTCCGGTAATCCAAACTCAACGAAAGCAAAACCTGGTACTCTAAGACCTAAACCCTAACCCTACATCCTAAACCCTAAGACCTAAACAGCCGAGGTATTATGACGTGGCCGTTCGGGAGCTCCTTCGTGCGATCGCCTGGTGGCTGTGCATCGTCCCGTCGATGCTTCTGCTGACGCTGAGGCTGAGCCTGGGTCTCTAACCCGTTTTCCCGGGTTCTGCGGGAATATCTTTGGGGAAGCTGAATCAAAGGAAACACGATAGAAAAGCCATGATATCATAAACCGGTATTGCTACAATCATCAGGATGGTGGTGATGTTGATGATTCTGATGATGATGATGATGAGATTGATGATGATGGTGGCGATGGTGGTTCTTTGCTTGTTTATAATATCGACAGCGTTACTATGTTTAGAATGATGAGGATGAGCAGTGTTATTTTATCATTACTGCGAGTGATATGTTGAGTATCAGTACCACCATTTTGTAAATAGTGTTCTTCATATTCTTATTCTTCTTCGTAGCATTATTATATTGTTATTATGAAGATTTGTTGCGTTATTAGTGTTAGTCTTGGTCTTTGCGTGCTTAGTGATAGTCGTGTTGTTGCTGCTGTCGTTGGTGGTGGGGGTAGTGTTGGTGTTGGTGTTGGTGTCGTTGTTGTTGTTCTTGTTCTTGTTGTTGTTGTTGTTGTGGTGGTGGTGGTGGTTGTTGTTGTTGTGGTGGTGGCGGTTGTTTTTGTTTTGTTGCTTCATGTTATTGTTGTTGTTGTTGACGGTGGTGCTTTTGCTATTGCTGTTGGTTTTGCTGTTGCTGTTGGTGGCGGTTGTTGTTCTTGTTGGCAGTGGTTGTTGGTGGTGTTGTTGTTGTTGTTGGTGATGTTTTTGTTGTTGGTTTTGGTGTGGGTGTTGGTTTTGGTGTTGGTGCTGTTGTTGTTGTCGTCGTCGTTGTTGTTGTTGTTGTTGCATGTTGTTGTTGTCGTTCTTGTTGGCGTTGGTGCTGTTGTTGTTGTTGGCGGTGGTGGTGTGGGTGTTGTTGTTGCTGTTGCTGTTGCTGTTGGTGTTGCTGCTGGTGGTGTTTGTTATTGTTGGTGCTGTTGTTGTTGTTGTCGTTGTTGTTGTTGTTGTTGCATGTTGTTGGCGTTGGTGCTGTTGTTGTTGTTGGTGGTAGTGGTGTTGTTGGTGGCGGTGGTGATGGTTGTGGTGGTGTTTGTGTTGGTGTTGCCATTTAATTGCTGCTGCTGTTGCTGTTTTGATGAGTATGACTGTTATCATGGTGAAGTTTCTTAGACGCCTGGAGGCAGGACCGCCCAGGCCACGGAGGGAGTAGAAGAGTTGTGTTCAAAATTGTCCGGATGCTTAATAACCGAATAACCACAGGTTCATCAGTTCATCATTGTAAATAGACTTGGCGGCCCGGGCGCTCCGGCCACGGAAGTAATCAAAGATGTTCGTCGAGACATTTAAAATCCGCATGTTTAAAAACGTCACCGTGTAACTATGTCGAGCATTAGTGCTATTTTGTTTTTTTGGCTTGTATTGGTACTATTACTATTGTCAATATTCTTATCTGTTATCTACCAGTGCTAGGTCTACTACTGTTGTTGTTATAATGGTTGTGGACAACGAATGTATAAAGTATTACGTTATTCGTATTGGCATTAGTTATAGTTATTATCAGAAGTTTTCATCCATTAACTATTATTGCTCTGATTGCTTTTTGTTTTAACGATGGGCAACAATAGGCTGGTGGAGAGCCTAGGAGCTACCAGCTCCGGAATGTGAATAGATGCAGCTGCCTCGTCAACCTCGGCATTGTTCTATGCCTCTCAGCCGCTTTGGTGTTTAGGCCTTTAGGGTTCAGGGGTTTAAAGTTAGGGTTTAGAGGTTTAGGGCGTCCCCAGGCATCTTAACACTTTGGGCCCTGGCAACTTTTCTGGAAAACTGGTATGCGCAGCTTCATGTGGAGATTTGTGGCGGGATTGAAATCAGAAGTCGGAGCTCACTATGGCTTGTCTTGACGACCCTGCCGGCTACCATTCTGCTATGGCCAAGGTTCTGTTTTGCAGTTAACGGTTTGATCAAATAGAACAACACTCGACAATGTCGGTGGGATTGTTGCTATTGAATCTATTGCCGTTGTCCTTCCAACGAGGTTACTGTGCTTCTGTTCTGCCTTATTGGGGTTCATCCCCGCTGGTACTTCCGTGACAAGGAATCTGCAGAGCCGCAGGGACACGACATGGGCGTACCTTCCCAGGAGCCTGCAAAAGAGAGTGGGACAACAAAGTCAGTATCCAGAGTGGAGCTATAGTGGCCGTACAATCTACAGGCGCACTCTTGGCTCCAAATGCCTAGCAGAAGCATTTTTTCAATTACAATTCGACCTCTCTGTAGCCTATAGAGCTACCAGGAAGAAGTCCGACATTTCTAATCGCATCTGTTGCGGCAGCGCAACACACGTGCGCAGCATCCTGGGAGCCAGACAGCTCCAGCATTGTCGAAGCCTTTCTCGCGTCTTCTTGGACCCCACAAGAATACAGTGTATGTACTGTCGTAAGTCAGTATGGTCGTGTCTTGGACTGGAGACCTCGAAGGCAGCGCACATTGCCGGGGCATCATTGCAGCGAAATCAAGATGATGTATCTGTGAAAACAAAGCAATGGCATGAAGATGAAGTAAATGAAATGAAGCTGATGAAGTCAAAGCATCGCAACCGAATCATTTTATCTGAATAGCCTTACGTTACTAAAATGGGAGGGTATTGATTGCAACGAAATTAAGGTGAAAGGAACTTGAGCCCATTGTGATCTCTTCGAGGGACTCAGGAAATGATATTGCCGTCTTTGGACATCAAGCATGGTTAGCGGCTAGCGGCTGGAAACTTGAATGTGGCGTTGCTGGCAGGAATCATTGCACTGAAATGAAAAGGTATGATGTGAGGAACTCTGAGTGGACCGTTTCGAAAATTGTAGTAAGCAACAGTGAAATTGAGTTGAACACGAGAAAACCACTCAGTGCTAAGACGTTGCCACACGAATGAGTCCAAGGAAATCGGAGCATAATTTTTGCAATGATAGTGACACGAAATAAGCCCGAGGAGCCAAATGATCATTGCAACTTGGTTACGACGAAATGAAGATTTTCAACCCTGCAACTGAATCCAAATCCGGAGGGTGATCATTGCAAGGGAAATGAAGACGAAATAAACCAGAGCGAGTCGGAGCGCAACGAGTTTTAGAGTCCAAGCGATCAGAACGTAAGCAACCCGACGACAATAGGACATAAGTTATTCCAAGGTAGCAAAAAATCACTGCAACGTCTTTTCGGCTAAGGCAAAAGGAACTTGTTTTGGACACCGCGCGTGATAATGCCAACCAGATTGAAATCGAAATGCACGAACACGAGCATGAGTCAAAGTGTACTCATTGCCAAAAGGAAGTTAGAACATGAGCACTGCACCCAGTTGATAGCTGGCACATGTAAGCCATTGCCACGGAAGTGAAGCAAATTCAACCCAGAGAACGAACAAATGCGCGATGATTACAACGGTAGCAAATCAGACCCTGCTAAAGCAAAGCAACAACCAGCGGCGATGATTGCACGACGAAATACAGCCCTCCAACAAAGAAAACACTGCTTTGTGCGAAGAGGCGTCAATTTTCAACAGAACTGGTAGGACAATACTTCCTAATCCGGCTCAATTCCAAATTGGTGTAAATCAGTGTCCGCGATCGGCTTCACACGTGGAGGTGCAAACACACGAAAGCATGCCAACTGCTGCGAGTCGCAGAAAACCAGTCAGAAAACGCAGAGATTGGCATTGGAAGTTTCGTAAACCTTAAACTTAAACCCTAAACCCGTAAGATCCTAAACCTCTAAAGCCTTAGACGCCTCCGGCAGAAAGACAATTCAATCCTCTTCGCGGGGCCCATGAAGATTGGCATTGTCGGCTCTCGAAGTCAAGTTTTTAATGCACCGCTCCTGGTCCTACAACGGACCCGAAACGTAGTATAGGGGTCGGAATAACTAGGAATACTGAATATAATCCCAGAGGGTCCCACATACACTACCATTATGGAATTAGGTCCCCAAAACCAAAACAGGGATGGTTTTTTGGGGGCCTAATTCCATAAATAGTGTATATGGACCCTCTGGGAATAAGACCTGCATTTTCAGAACCCTTATAAAACCCTTTTACAAGTATTGAGTCCCTTATAAGATGGAACCCCTGCATCCGAAAGCTCTGCAGCCGAACAGCACAGCTTAACTTGGCGTTCTTCTGGTTGGCTCTTAGGACTTTAACTTTTTGGGGTTTCTAGATGAGCTATAATAAGGAGGCTAAACGTTTAACTTTTAGGAGGGTTCAGAAGCCAGCCAAGTTAATCCAGACCTTCAATCCCAGAAAGTTTTGGGTAATAAGGTCTAGGGATCAGACTCTACTGATAAAGCTGACCTGAAGCCACCAATAAGCGTTCTGAGAAATCCTAATCAGGTAGGTTTCCAGAGATTCAGGGGGCCCTTAGAACCGAAACATCGTTTTGCGGAACTCTTTCTTTTTTGTCGACGGGTCTAGCCTCGGCTAGGTGGACTCTGTTTTTCCCTGCGTTCGCCGCGGTTTCAAAGATCCAGAGAGCCCAATACCCGCAATTGAGGATTCTACCTGAACTCTCATATCAAGGCCCTTACCGACTTGCTGACTTGCTGACTGAAGGGGCCTATAAAACCTTTCAAAACCCTTTAAAACCCTGCACCTTGAAGCCCTATTGTAACACCCTGAAGTAAGTCGGGCAAGCTTGGGCTCTCCGGTTACTTCGAGAGTCCTTAAAGGTCTTGGAGTGTCGCCGCGGCTTTCGGAGAGCTCTTGGAAGAATGCAGAGAGCCGACATTGCTCTTAGGGTTTAGGGGGGTTAGGGCTTAAGTCTCTTCAATCAGAAGAAGTCCTTCATTTAAAATTTGCTATTCTGATGCAAGGCATATTTGCCAATCATGGCATCTTGACCCTTTCGGGTGCTGCTGAGGATCACGGATTGCCAGTTGAGCAGCTTCAGCGTCGGAGCACCTTTTATATGGTATGGTTTAGGGTTTAGGGTTTAGGGTCCTTTCTTAATTCTAAGCCTAAGCCCACTTAAGCCCTCATGCCCTGCACTCTCTTCAGCCCCAAGGCTTTAAGGCCTTGAACCTCAAGCATAAACCCTGGTGTTATGCGTTTCCGGGTGGGAGTGACGATGGAGGTGTAAGAGCTTTCTGGACTTTCCACGGCTGGCAGAGATCTTGTCAGCTCCATTTCTCTCGAAGTCTTTATGGTTCAGGGCTTACGGGTCTGTTTTGTTGTTGTTCTCGTGTTCCGGTTAGAATAGAACTAGCCTGACAAAGTATATACTTTCCCAGCGAGCTACTGACCCGCTTAGCAAATATTTAGATCCCCAATACCTAACCTTTAAACTTTTTGGGTTCTTATAGCTAAATTGGAGGAATCGGAAAGTTTAACCTTTTATTTCTGTGGCTTATTGGGGTAATAAGAATAGAAACTTCAACCTAATCCAAAGGCATCCCAAATCAAAGTCGTAAAGCCTCATGCCAAAACATTTTGCCAAATCCTAAACCCCTAAGCCCCTAAACCCCTAAGCCCCTAAACCCCTAAACCTCTAAAACCCTTAAACCTCTAAACCCCTAAACCCCTAAACCCCTAAACCCCAAACTGCTACAGCTTCATGCCCCTGCGCCCCTCGCTCAGAGCGCGATCATGCTGATCAAGATCTTACGCCTTGCACGCGTTTGCAGGCCAAGGGTGCCGGGGTTCCGGGGTTTGGGGTCAGGGCTTCCGGGTTTCAAGGTGGTCTGCATTGTAGTTTTGCTTGGTAGCTTGTGTTTATGCTTGGATCCTAACTCATTATAGACTTTGCTAGCCAAAACGGAAGTACATTGGTGCGGTCGGGAGCACTGAAAGGGGTCAAGGGGTTTAGGTATTGATTCCGGTTTACGGGCTTAGGGATTTACCTTGTGACTGGTTTCTAGCTGCTTAATTCCCTTTATCGTATTGATTGCTTATTCCCCTTCATCGTACCTATAGTCTCCATTGTAGTTCCTTTTTCTGGTTGACCAGTTTTATGGTTAGGATCCTATAATAGAGATTTTGGTCAACCAAAAAAAGGAACTACAATGGAGACTATAGGTATTGTCTGATGGATCTAGCTCTCCATCTCGGGGCCCTCAGACTGGGATTTAGTTGAAAGCCCTAAACCCTAAATCCTCAATTAAGAGTGCTCCTGAGTTTGTGCAAGGGGTTCTAATTCATCGTTTTCCAAACATCCTTCAATTCTGAGAAATTACTTCATAACCGCCTGGGTGTAAGGACTCTCATTTGATTACGTGGCATTGGGCTTTTGGATCCCGGCCCCCCGAGATCACCCCCACATCCTGCACTCTACGCCCTAGATCTCGAACTGTCGCAAACGCTTGTGTAGACCTGAACCCTCTACGAGGCTGTGAAAAACCGTGTGATGCCCGCTGAAATCCCTTGTGACACCCGAGGCTCCTCCTTCAAGGTCTAAAGTCCCAAGCCTTAAAGCCTAAACCCGAACTCTAAACCCTGATAAACCCGAAACGCTGAACCCCTATATAAACCCAGGATCATCCGCGTGATGCGCTTCGGTGCTGTGCGTGAGCTCAGAGCAGCTGGGATAGAACCAAAATGGAGACAGAAAGCCTTGGGCGCTACCTTAGCGTCTTTCTGAACTAGATTCTGACTTTGAAAACAGTATGTTCAACTTGGCGTTCTTCTGGTTGGCTCTTAGGACTTTAACTTTTGGGGTTTCTATATGAACCATAATCAGGAGGCTAAAAGTTGAACTTTTAGGGGGGGTTCAGAAGTCAGCCAAGTCATGTTGGGGTTCGAAGGCCACTTTATCCTAAAGCTTTTCAGACGAGAGGTTCGGGGTATTGCAGGCTTTAGGGTGCAGGGTTTAGGCTCGTCAAGGTTCATTATTACTGTTGATGGACAAAATCCTGCATGACCCTAAGGACTCTAAACTATGGGAATTACGGTATATTCCTTATAATGGGTAATGCAGGATTTTGTCCATCAACCGTATTGCAGGCTTTAGGGTGCAGGGTTTAGGCTCGTAAAGGTTCATTATTATTAGGATCCTACACCCATACTGAAGACATGAAAAACATTGAACTCTGAAATGAGAATTTGGGGGTGCACTGGTTTTTAACACCATTACCAAAGCACGCAAATCAAGACTACGTCGTAGATCCCATATCAAACCGCCAGACTGGTTTTAAGCTTGTCCAGGTAATCATCCTGGGCGTTCTCAGCGGCATCCGGGTGCTCTTCTGGGCGATTGCTGCCAGCTGCGAAAGATGAGGAAGATTCCTCAACTTATAGCCAAGAAGCCCTGAATATGCGGTTTACCTTGCAAGTTTCGCGATTTCGGTGAGAGCGCATAGGGCTCCTGAGGAATGTTGGCACGTACATGGTTGGAGTGTGGATATGGGGGGCAGTAGAAGTAATCACCTGCCCTTTGGTTACCGGATAACTTGGGCCGTGCGATGAGGTTGTTGTGTATAATGCAAAACCCCCCCTTCGAACAAAAAGCAGCTCTCACTGTAAAGGCTCCATGTTAGGCTGTTAGGCAAACCCACGAGTCAGGTTCTGCTCTTCTTCACGGCGCCCTGGCTGTTTGTGGAACGATGGGTGTTCGGAAAGTTTGGGGCTAGCGGCTAGTATAGAGGTCTGAATAATCCGCATATTGAAACAGTAGGAATCCTGCTGCTTCGCATCCGGAACGGGGTCCTTTGAGAACTCTAATGCTTGTGTATTCGTGTGAGCAGCCTGTGATGCAGTTCGGACTTTATGCTGCATCAGACCCTCCAACGGCAGTGCACCGTTGAAAGGTGTACATCATCGGCGTGTCGGCACGCTTGCTCATCACAGACGACCCTGCCTTAGAGAACATTTGTGTTTTTTGACATCGGCTGCTTATGCATGATTTCGCCCAGGCAGAGCAGTTTCCCGAGTTTTCCTCGGTTGACGCCTCCATGTTGACTTTCTTCCGCACCTTCGGCGCAGTGGGTAGTGGTAGCTATGCTCGCCTTTGGAATCTGCAGAGGCTGCACGTAGGATGAATGAAGGCTTCTTAAGTAGACCCTTGATTGGCAACCCCCCTTTCTGGAAGGGCTGAAATGCTTGGTTCATCTTGGATCCCTATCACAATCCTCGTCGGAGAGGGGCACATGTGAGCATACCACCTCTTGTGGCAACTGAAATCTGCCAAGTCTGCCAAGGATAGAGAAGAGAGCAAAAGAGAAAACGAAGGCGGAAGGTCCCGTGATAATACTGCTACTCCGGGTCGTAGTCGGGGTTGCACCCAAGAACGCGGCTATAACTAGTAGATACTGTAAGTAAAATGCTGGCGCTGCATACGCCCGTTGAACCAGTAGACAACCCGCAAGCCCCAAAGCCCTACCTTAACCCTACGTAACCTACCTTTTTAAGGACTTGCATAAGGAAATCATAATAAGGAGCCCTAAAAAGGTAGGTTCCGTAGGGACCAGGTAGACCCTGAACCCCAAACCCTTTACCCTACCAAACTGCATGAGCTTTAGCAAGGGTTGACTCACGAATTCGGGACTTAGGGTCTACCTAGACTCTCCATTGTAGTTCCCTTTTTTTGGTTAACCAGCTTTATGGTTAGGATCCTGTAACAGAAACCAACAACAGGAACTGGAATGGAGACTATATATATATAGGTAGGAGTTTAGATCCTAGGGTTTAGGGCTCAGGGCTTAAGATTCCGGTGATAACGGCAGGTCTGGCCGGTATCAGAGGGACGTATACAGGGTCAGAGTGACCCGAAACCCCGAACCCGAACCTTAAGCCCTACTAGCTAGCAAAGATGTCTTAGTAGCTGACTGGATAGACTTTGCACTCTTGGGGGGATAATATTACCCACTATAGTCACAATAAAACTGAAAGTGTACACTTTTTGGGGCTTATGCACTGAGCAACTAAGATGTGCAGAAATCCAGCTGAGGATGTGTCACAGATGGGTGCACTGACCTGGCAGGCCCCCAGACTGTATGGTCTTTTCTAAGCGTTTAGCAAGGTGTTCCTGGGAGTTGTCTGGGTTTGAAGGCCTTGTCCAGGAATGCGCTGCGCAAGATTTCTACGAGGTTTTCATTCCTCCGAGTGGGCATTCTATTTGCAACAGAACTACCTCCCTACTTAATCAGAAGGAGAACTTTAAGCTTTGTCTCCACTCAAAAGTCTTGGCCTGGCCTTAAGAGAGAATGGAGTAAAAGGAATACAAGCTACACGCTAAGCCCTCTGATCCTAAGGCCCTTACAAACGCCCCATAGACGCACACGATGAAAACTGCAAGCCCCGTGATCCTTCGAGCAGCCAGCTGCCGAGTGCCAAGGTCAGCCTCTACAGGAGCACTTGCGCATCAAGTACGGGAGTGTGTCCTGCCCAAATGCAGCACATCCTAGATTGCACACGTCAGCTAGGAACGCATACATATGCGTATCTACATGTACATCGCCGTCCAGTTGCCTGCATATTTGCAGCTACTTTGCAACAGTTGTAAAGTGCAGTACTGCTGTCGTTCCCTGCTCATGCCAGTTCTTCATGCTGGTCTACATGGTGATCTTCCTCTTCGTCGTCATCGGCATCTTCAATCTCATCATGGCCGTGTCTCGTGGCTGAACTTCGGGACACCACGAATTTTTAGATTTCATCGTGGTACTTAATCTGCTGCAGGTCGCAAGCGGGCCCAGGGTCCAAATCGAACTTGCATTCTTAGTAGCTGAGTGGATACACTTTACACCTTTTTTGGATAATACTACCCACTATTAACTATAAAGCCAAAAGTGCAGACTTTTGGGGGTTTATGGACTCAGCAACTATGCATAGGTTCGAAGCCATTAGCAGGTTCACGAGCCGGTCAAGCTGCCGTTGAGTACCTGGAACGAAGTTACAAGCGTGACAACTAAAGTCACCTGCTTGTGCATTCTGGGAGCTAGGATTAGGGGGACCCTTGGGGATATAGACCCTCTCAATAAGGTCCCTTTTAAGAGAGCCAGAAGTAGGGTTCAGAAGGGGTACCCTTTAAGGGGTCTCCCTAATGATACTACCTACATTCATCGGTGGATGCCCATGTGAACCCTGCACTCTCGAGCCTTCCTGGACACCCCAGCTTAGCGCCATTGTGCAAGAACCTCTGGTGCGGAATGTGCGGCCCGACCCTAAACCCCTAAACCCTTAAACCCCAAACCCTAAACCTTTAAACCCCGAAACCCCTAAAACCCTAAACCCTAAACCCTTAAACCCTTGCACCCGAAACCCCTAAACCCTTAAACCCCTAAACCCTTAAACCCTTAACCCTTAAACCCCTAAACCCTTAACCCTTAAACCCCTAAACCCTAAACCCTAAACCTTTAAACCCCGAAACCCCTAAACCCTAAACCCTAAACCCCTAAACACTAAACCCTTAAACCCTTTTTTACCCGAAACCCCTCGCAACCCAGAAGATCCAGAGCCTGAACCCCAGAAGCCCCCCGGACCGGAAGCCACGAAGCCATCAGCTCCTGAACGTTACGGTCCCTAAACCCTAAACCCTAAACCGGTTTCAGGGTTTAGTGTACTACAAAGTTTCAGGGTTTAGGGGTTCAGGGTTTAGGGTTTAGGCTCCAGGAGGGTTCACCTATAGTCTCCATTGTAGTTCCTTTTTATGGTTGACCAAACTCTCTATTATAGGATCCTAACCATAAAACTGGTTAACCAGAAAAGGGAACTACAATGGAGACTCTAGGTAGTATTCTACAAAGCTTAGGTGCTAGACTGCCCGAGAGCACCCACGACATCCCATATAACCTCAAAATCAAGTAGGTGGCAACTTTGTAGAGTTTCAACTACAAAGCGCAATCAACATTACAACAGTTCGCGAAACTTAAAAACACTTTGTAGGGTACGATAATGTACACCAAAACTCACAGTTTGCAGGTTTTTGGACTCGGTGGTCAGTGACCATGCGACGAGGGAACTCCAGGACAGATCTAGAGTTTGGGAGACATGGGGAGGGGTGTACATTAGTGTCGTGTGTATTGGCAACCAACCCTTACGAACGAAGTAGCTACGACCTGCTAGGAACCTTGAACATACGCTAAGAGCACCAATATTACATGTTAGCGGAGTCTCAGGAAGGCTTTACGGCTTTCTAGGTCCTCGGTCTTCTTTTCGGGTTGCCGCCGACGCTTGAATACGGGTTGTCTGAGATCCGACTTAAACTTGTTAGGCTTCGTACGATAAAATCAGACTAAAAAACGGTTACAGACCTATCCTTGGTTGAAGGAGGCTGAGCTTCAAAAACCTGTCTTAGGCGTACGTAGACTTGTGCTAGTTGGCATGTCGGAGTTCGTGCTTTCAGGGACGGGGATCGCCCCAGCGCCAGCCATGCAAATCCCCGACCCTCAACCCTTTAAACCGCAAAAGCGTAAACCCAGACCCTACAACAATAAGCGTATACACTCTACACACGCACACACACACACACACGCACATTAAACCCCAAACTGTAGAACCATTGCTGCAGGAGCTGGGGTACAAGTACGATGAGTTCACGCCTCAGCTTATCTTTCTGTTGTGGAGTCTTGCGTATCCCAAAGAAAAGCAACAGCAAAACTCCAAAACCAAGGATGGAGGAGATGATTTCGCGACTTGGCTTATGAAAACTTCCCGCGCTTCGGACTCGTTCTTCTGCTGAGCGCACCCACAGCCTGCAACAGCACTTAATTCAGGAATACACAAAGGAATCATGGTAAGAATCCCTGTCTAACTGGAAGCAAGATAAGAAACCCTCTGCGCCTGGGGTATATTCTCAATTCAGGGGGTTGGAGTCTTCGGGCAGGTCCCTCCAACCTCTTTGCTCCCGCATAGGTCCTCATTTGGTCCTCAATGCTCTTGAGCATCCCATTTCTGCCGCTGGCATGTCAGAAATCAGGGACCTGTACCGACGTAGAAGATTTGTGTTTAAGCGTCCCCATACAGGTTACCCATAGGCCCAAAAGTAGTTCCTTTTTGGGATTACCTTATAGAATTCTAAATGTAGAACTAAATATGAACCCCAAAAAGGAACTACTTTGGGGCCTATGGGTAAGGCGCATTACACAGTTGAGAGGTTTGGGAGTTTTTAGGACATCTTTTCATCCCCTGCAGCCATGACTCCGGAGCTCATTGAACCCCCTGGACCCGGACCCTCTTCAAGCCCCGAGTAATATTTGTAGCAATAGCAAATAGTAATAGCAACAGGAATAGTGATAGTAGCTTCAAGCCCCTAGTAATGTTACCTCCACCCCCATCGTTTTCCATCACCCTGCGTTCCGGGTCACTACACTTTGGTTTGCTGCCACTATTGCCCGAGTGCCCTGCTTTCTTGTATCTCAGCTTCCCAACATGGTCAAGGTGGAAGCTAAGGCCAAGCTTAAACGTGGTGTTGTCACGGACAGCAAGTCTACTTATGGAAACAAAGCAGCTACCAACAGTGCCTTCAAAAGGAAGCANAGCTTAAACGTGGTGTTGTCACGGACAGCAAGTCTACTTATGGAAACAAAGCAGCTACCAACAGTGCCTTCAAAAGGAAGCATGGACTGAAGTACTCGTCTTCATCCTCCAAAGGGTCCTTGGTCTGCGCGGTCTTGACCAAGTCACATATGAGGAAATCCAGAAGCTTGGCCAACAAGCAGCTCGCAAGTATCTAGAAAAGACAGGGGTCATTCTCAAACAGAATGATCCCAAGATGTCCTTTGTGTGTTGGGGCTGTCATCAGCCTATGTCTGTCTCTGGAGATGGGAGCATGTTTCGCTGCAGCAGGCGCCAGTGTGACAAGAAGCCGAAGTTGACTAACCCCGCCGTGGCCTTTTCTCCTCTTGCCGGATTCGTATCTGCTGGTTGGGAAGTAGACTATGTCATGTGCTTACGAAGTGCTTATGCTCTGGGTGCCAAGATCACGAACGACTGCGCAATCCACATGCTTCGGAGAAAAGAGGACACCTTAAGTCAAGCAGAACATAAGGTGGATTACTTCTACAAGCGGCTCAAAATTCCATTGGCTTACACGGAGGTCAAGTATGCCAAGAANGCAATCCACATGCTTCGGAGAAAAGAGGACACCTTAAGTCAAGCAGAACATAAGGTGGATTACTTCTACAAGCGGCTCAAAATTCCATTGGCTTACACGGAGGTCAAGTATGCCAAGAACTTTGAATTCAAGGCCGATGTAGTAGAGCCTGACTCTGGACGCATGGGAGTCAGGAAGGACAAAGCAGCTGCTCAGAAGATACATTTGGGAAGGACACTTGTTCTCAAAGGTCGCTTCACAAAAANATTCAAGGCCGATGTAGTAGAGCCTGACTCTGGACGCATGGGAGTCAGGAAGGACAAAGCAGCTGCTCAGAAGATACATTTGGGAAGGACACTTGTTCTCAAAGGTCGCTTCACAAAAACTGGGTGGCCAGGGCCTTGCCCGACTCAGTTTCGAAGATTGGCCGCGGCATGGGAGCTGAGACCCGACAGGATGTGGATAACCCTATCAAGACGCACATGGGTTCTGCGACAGTGGGAGCNTGAGACCCGACAGGATGTGGATAACCCTATCAAGACGCACATGGGTTCTGCGACAGTGGGAGCTCCTGATGGTGGGAGAGCTTTCCATGGTGCTCTCAAAGCCAGTGGAATACCAACTTACCATTGGCTGCATAAAAGGCGTGATGAGACGGTTGCACAATGTGGGACGAGTCACCAAAAGCCCACACCAGAAAAGTATCCAATCCCTTTCTGCTGCTGCTCTTCACAGGGGTTCCGGNTTGGCTGCATAAAAGGCGTGATGAGACGGTTGCACAATGTGGGACGAGTCACCAAAAGCCCACACCAGAAAAGTATCCAATCCCTTTCTGCTGCTGCTCTTCACAGGGGTTCCGGGTTTCACAAAGGTCTTGGAGGCCATGAAGCTGTACAGAGAGGATTGCTCGAAAGGAGCCATCCACCTGGATCCGAAGAAAGCCTTGGACACTGCAGCTTGCACCTGGCTGCACAACTAGGGGGTACCAACAGGACGGTGGGGACTGCCTGCAAGAAAGAAAAGGCGCTGCCAAACGACGGGGGGGTGACGTAATGTTAGTAACAATTGCAACGGCAATTTTAATCGTAGTAGTAACCAGACCCCCGGGAGGATCTAAAAAGTAGATCCCTTAATGGGGGTTCCTATAAAGTACCCTTAGTAGTATAGGGCGTCAAATTAGGGGATCTACTTTCTAGATCCTCCCGGGGGTCTGGGTAACCGTTCTAGGCCATCCGTAGACTGAATAGAAAGTCAACCACACGACCCACCCTAGGCCGTCCTAAGTCCCATACGCCCTAACACATAGAATTTCCATAGCATCCAGCCCGAAACCTCGAAGTGGTCTCCTTCTGTACATGGGAGTTTCCGAAAATTAGGGGTACCTTATTTTGAGGTCCTCATAATAAGGATCCTACTATTTAGGATACTATATTAGGGTCCCCTATTTTCGGAATCTCCCACATTATCTATAGAAGGAACAATGTTTAGGGTTTAGGTTGTTTCGACCTCAACGGTTCAGTAAGTAAAAGCATAGCATGAACTACTTGTCTAGATTCCCGTCTTTCCGCTTCAGCCGTGCCCTCCTGGATCATTGCTTCCTACATCCATCTCTCAATGGCCAAGAAAGCCGGCCTGGCACTTGCCATACTTTTCGGGACACAAAGGACTGGATTTCAGGTGTTTCTTTCAATCCGTCCTGGCTCCTGGTGCCTTCCTGCGCTAGGTCAGTCACGCTTCGTGCGGCCGCGACTTCAACACACCGGGTGTTTGTCCAGCAGTGTGCACAGACGGACTCGGACTTCCGCATCACCTTTTCCCAGAGCTGCCGGGTGTAAAACCAACGATCAAGGGAAATGTGACGTGCCGGCAGATTTGGGACCAGTTTTGGCAGTCTCAGTGGCAGTGGGAGCGGGGGAGCATAGTTGTGCAGTGCGGACAGATGGTGAGCTGGTCTGCTTCGGAGAAAGTTTTGTCGCTGGGGAGCGTGACGTGCCAGCAGATTTGGGAGCAGTTTCGTCAGTTTCAGCCGGCCGTTTTAAGACTTATGCAGTGCGGACAGATGGTCAGCTCGTCTGCTTTAGAAACAACGGCCGTGGGATGTGTGACGTGCCAGCAGCTTTGGGACCAGTTGTTGCAGTCTCAGCGGGCACTCTGCATGCTTGTGCAGTGCGGACAGATGGTCAGCTCGTCTGCTTTGTCGACTGCTTTGGAGGAAACAACGGAAGAGTTGGGACGTTTGACGTGCAAGCAGATTTGGGACCAGTTGTTGCAGTCTCAGCGGGAGCTCTGCATACTTGTGCAGTGCGGACAGATGGTCAGCTCGTCTGCTTCGGAAGCAACGAGAATGGGCAATGTGACGTGCCGGCAGATTTGGGACCAGTTTTGGCAGTTTCAGCGGGCAGACACCATACATGTGCAGTGCGGACAGATGGTCAGCTCGTCTGCTTTGGATGTGACGTGCCAGCAGATGTGGGACCAGTTTTGGCAGTCTCAGCAGGCGATTATCATACTTGTGCAGTGCGGACAGATGGTCAGCTCGTCTGCTTTAGAAACAACGGCCGTGGGATGTGTGACGTGCCAGCAGCTTTTGGACCAGTTGTTGCAGTCTCAGCGGGCGCTCTGCATGCTTGTGCAGTGCGGACAGATGGTCAGCTCGTCTGCTTTGGATTTTTCTGATTGAAGATTTGGCACAAGATTAGTGGGTCACTGTCATACCGGTGCTGTGCAGTGCGGGCAGATGGTCGGCTCGTCTGCTTCGGAGACTGTCATAGGAATTGTGTTGTGCTCAACGCTGATCATGCAGAAAACGTTGGCGAGTGCTTACCCTCAAACCTTCAGCAGTTGAAAACTCGGATATTGCATTCCATGACCTTCAACTTTATCATAGTGTTGACCAAATTTATGTTCAATGTTGTCTATGGTGCAAATATTCATTCATTGCTAGGATTGAATTGATTGCCGGCTTTTCGGGCCTCCATCAGTGTAAATCCCGTTGCCGAGTGCTTCATTTGATTACGATATGTCAATAGTGTTCCTACTATGTAATCTGGCCATTCTATGTTATCCTGCCCCTTTGTGTTCATCAGCTTCAACTCTCTTATACAACCTCTCTTTAGAGGTGTGTGTATCTCTTTCGCCAAAATTTGGGTGTGCCCGGCTTCAACACCCGTAAAAATTATGTTAGGTTTCTTCTCCATCTTAATTAAATTAAACACTTTATCATTCCACTCGCTACGGCGCCTTCCTGCTTGCTTTTTATTATCGGCACTACGTGCAGAAACTTGTCAAGAACATCAAGCATCAACACCCCTACCTTAAATTGTGTTCGTTCAATCCCATGAAGTTTATACTCATAAGCGGGTAATTATCCTTATACCAATCGGCTATGGTGTTAAGCCAACAATCGTTTTCTTTGCGATGGTTTGCTTGTATTGCTTCCTTAAAGGATAGAGGGTCTGAATGTATATGTTGTACATGCTCACACAGGCGCAATTTGTCTGTTTCTCTGTTTCCGGTTTAAAGTCTGTATCATCATCTACCCACTCGAAGTTTTTAATTTTCAATGCGTTCCATATACTGCTTACTAGCAATAATGTTGATAAAAGTAACAGTAATGATTGTACTGCTAGTAGCAATAGTAAGGCTAATACAGCCCCTGGTTTAGGGTTCAGGGTTTAGGGCTTAGTAGACCCAAATCCCTATGCTCCTTCGTGGTTGGTCTTCACACTATGATAACGGGTAGCGCCTAAACCCGAGCCGTTAAGATTTCTCAACCCTGAAGGAACAACGTGTCCCTGAAGCTCAAAACCTCAGGCCTAACCCCGAACTCTGAAGCAAGCCTAACGCCCGTATATCTCGCCTGGACATGCAATGCAGCACAAAACTGGTTGAAATCTGTACAACGAAGAACCTAAACATGTCCATAAACGTGATTGCACAGCCCTCACAAACCCCAGTGCCGAAAGCTTGAACCCGACCTCCTGCAAAGCCCTTGTATATACAGAGCCCTATAGATATAGACCAAGCCATCATGTTGGGAGAGAGAGAGAGAGTGTGTGCGTGTGTGTACTAAACCCTAAGCCGAATCTCTCAGCCCGAAACCGAGAGCCTACCTTAACCCTACGTAACCTACCTTTTTAAGGACTTATATAAGGAAATCATAATAAGGAGCCCTAAAAAGGTAGGTTCCGTAGGGTCCAGGTAGTGCCTAGGGCTCCAGTTACCTAAATAGTAGGTTACTGACCATATATTTTATACCCCAGTAACCTACTATTTAGGATACCGGAGCCCTAGGGTCAGCCCGAAACCGAGAGCCTAGTGCCTAAGCCCGAACTGCCTCAGCAACGTCATTGCCACGCTCGCCTCGGGCCGCCGTGTGGAAAAGAAGGACCAGTCACCAGGCTGATTTTTAGACTCCCAGTTTGGGTTTCGGGTTTTTTTGGCATGTTAGGGATGTTCAGGGTTCAGGGTTTCGGGATGATGTTAATGGACTCTTTGGGTTTAGGGTTTAGGGATATTTGGGGTTTTTAGGTTTAGTGATGTTTAGGGTTTAAGGGTTCGGTCGTAGGAGTTCTGGGGATTCTAGGGTTGATTCTGTTTGCACAGTGTTTAAAATTCAGGACCCGGGGCTTAAAATTAAGGATTTGGGTCTAAAATTAAGGACCCGGAGCCAGAAATTAAGGACCCGGAGCGTAACATTATAAATTGTTTGACGGTTTAGGGTGTTTCGGGCGGTTGTGGTACTATGGCGCCGGGCCATTGGGGTTTGAAATGGTGGCACTTCTGCAGTATCCCGTTTTGTTTACAGTGCTTTTGGGGTGTGTTTGTGGAGTTTTACCGGAGCTATATATGCAGTTTTTGTTGATATGATGGTCTGCCGACTGACCAAGCCTAAACCCTATGAATAAAGATCATTGATTATTGTGGGGGATCCGCGTATTTATAGAAGGCCATTGTACAACGATTTGGTAGTTTGAGCTCGGCAGTATGGACCGTGATCTTCAGGCCTATGCAAGGGTCGTTACTTATGTTCTGAGACTCCCAGCGGTATGAAGACTAGTGCTCTCGAAAGCAGGTGTTTTTAATCAAGCATCACTACTACTCAGTACAACGACTACGACGGCTGGCCGCTGACATTTTTACTTAATGTAGCGGCCTTAATGATTACCTACACTATTTTGGGTGGTTCCTGATTACAATTAGAGTATAATGGGCCCCAAAACCCTATTCAAATTATTAAGGCCCCTATATTAGCAGCCTAGCATGTCCGATTTTCCCCCCCAGGCACGCCATGTCATGCCCGTCGTGTTTTTTGAGATGGGGGGGGGTCTCCTTGTTGCAGAGGAATAATATGTATAATGGGAACTGGGTGCCCTTGTTGTTACGACTATGCTCACGATAACTCTGCAGTTCCAGCTACTGCCGAGGTTTGAACGAGTGGTAATAGCCCAGACCCCGGGAGGATCCAAAAAGTAGATACCTTAAGGGGGTTCCTATAAAGTACCCTTTAGTAGCTAGGGTCCCAAATTAGGGGATCTACTTTTTAGATCCTCCCAGGGGTCTGGGAGTAGTCCCTTTTACGTCCTCTTTGAGTTCTAGAGGCCTGTTACAACGGTTCAGGCGTAACAAGTCATAGAAATCCTGCCCAAAGTCCCCTCAGTTCGTAACCCTCAAATCCTAAACTAACGTACGCGCTTATCATCCCTATATGGGAGTTTCCGAAAATTAGGGGTACCGTATTTGGGGTCCTTATAATAATATTTAGGGTACTATATTAGGGTCCCCTATTTTCGGAAACCCCCATATCGTTCTAGTTTAGTCAGTTTAGTCCATTTCAAAGCCCTTGCCTCTCTTTGCGATACTTTGAAACCCTATTCTTAACTGAGTCTTCAGGGTTCCTGTTTCGGATTTACGGTGTAGGACTCCGTTTACCCTGTTGGGGTTTCTTTTAGCCTTCTTTCCAGGCTTCCTTAGGATTCATGTTTGGGTTCGCTCTTCTTTGGCGGATCTCCTCATGATTGGTGTTCGTATTCCCAAAAGGTTTCCTGAAGGGCTCTGTCGGAATGATGTGTAATGGTACCAGCATATTGAACACCGCAAGACTCTCGAGCGCCAAGGGCGAAAACCTTCTGCAGCTGGATCTGTGGCATACTCGGTTGCCACGTCGGGGTTTCGGGTTGACCGTCTCTGGCTACACAGGCTTCCAAAAGCAAGGGCACTCCATTGCAGGGATAATACTACTGGGGTCAAGATCGGTTCCGCAGTTTCGAAACTCCGAAATGGGAGTTTCCGAAAAAAATGGGTACCATATTTTGGGGTCCTTATAATAGGGATCTTACTATTACGTAAAGGTACTATATTACGGTCCCCTGTTTTGGGAAACTCCCAAATCTCGTCTGAAAGAAGGATGGCAGTTGCATGTAGCTCTCCGAGTGCCCAGCACGATTCCACCCACAGCTTGTCACAGTTGTGCCAAGGTAGCCTTTGCGTGAGGCCTGCTGCTAGTTGCGTGGGGCATCAGGGGACTTGCTAAGTAGGTCACATGCTAGGCTTTAAGGACAACGAGGGCAACGCCCCAATTAGGGTCTATACAGTCTATACAAAACGCTTTGATACAACCCACATGCTACGTTCGGGGATGCGTTAAGTCCTGGCAATCGCCCGCATCAGATCTTGCGCCGAGACCTCCTTAGCCTTGAAACACAGAAGATTTCTGCATTGCGCCTTCCACCATCTTCCACGCCTCAACTTCCTAAACCTTTAACCTTGCACCCGCACGGACCCGCACCCCAAACCCTCAACCCCCAACCCGAAATCCAAAAGGAACCCTTAGAGGATCCCTTATAGGAACCCTATAGATCCCTGTAAAGGAACCCTAAACTCAACCCCGAAGCCGGAACGGAGTCTTTGCCTGGAGGCAGAGCCATGGCCTAAAGAAGAGCATGCGACTGAACGTGCACAAGGAGATGAACAAACAGGCAGGGAGCATAAAGCTTGAGTAGTCTTAGTTGCCCATTGCTTGGGATGTACAGTTTCGCTGCTCGTTACGCTCGTTGGCTGTAGTTGGGTACTCACACAACACAGCAGGCATTACATCGAGGCCCTAGATGCAGGCATGGTTGTCGTTTTGCAGTGCCTCCGGGCCAAGCTCATTGCGCCCGGCAAAGATTTGCGTAAGCTGGACCTCGAGCTGAAACAGCCCCCGCTTCAGCTGCAATAGGCTTGTTGTACAGTTAGCGTAACCCTGTCATGAACATCTTGGAAGGCTGCTTTTTCTTGTTGAGTATTGAAGCTGCTTTGTGCACCATTCGTGCGGCACATAGTCAGCGAAGCTTGGACATGCTTCACAAAACAGAAAGAAAGAAAGCAGTCTTAGTTGCGTGCAGTAGTAGGTATGCTGATACTGTGCCAACAAAAACTGATTGTGCCAGCTCTGTCTGTCTGTCTGTCTGTCTGCCTGCCTGTGTATATACACACTGTAAGTGCGGGGCTGCCGGAGTGTGTTGTTAACACAGTGAACATGTATGCGCGTGTATATAAGCATATATATATATGTATATATACTCTATAGACAAGTACACGACGGCTGCGAGAAAAGATCCCAGAGCTCGTGGTTGACCTCCCCAAGACAGGCGGTGTACGAAGGGCTTAGGGGTTCAAGGCTACACTGTTTGGGGCTTGCAGTCATCTCGGGCGGCTCGAGCTTTGAGGGTTTGCAGGGCTAGTCAGACAGGGGCCTTAATTAGATAGATTTTTTTTTTTGGGGGGGGGGGGGGGGGGNGGGGGGTGGGTACATGATGCTAAAAGTACAAGAAGGAAGCCCCCAAACCCTGAGTCTCTGGGAAGGTGGCAGTGACAAGGGATGAATTCAACCGATGGCTGCAATATCCAGCCGCTCGAACTGGAGCAGAGGGTTCCTTTACAGGGTAGGGCTATAGGGTTCCTTTAAACGGGAGGGTTATAGGGTTCCTTTAAGGGGTTCGGTTTAGGGTTTAGGATTTTGTGTCTGAAAGTTGCGCTCAGTATTTGGAAGGTTTGTCAGACATCCCAGATCTCCGACACAAGCCGACAGTCAAGTAAGGGTCTTGGGTTCAACGGACCAATTGAATCCAAAAGCCCGCTAGACCTGCACTCCAGAGCCTGAAATCAGTTACGCACATCGGCGAACCGAAACTCTCAAGCCCATTCAGGCTACACCGCTCGCGCCCGGAAAACAGCGGGGAATTCAATGCCTAAAGTCCTGACGCACAGCAAAGGCACACACACACACACCCCTTGAACCTGTTAACGCGTTCTACTTCCGTACGAAAGCGCGATAGGCTGTCAGGGATGATCACAGATGCATCAGCCCTAATAATGTAAGTCCTAAAGAAAGGAGCGTCGTTCTGAGACAACCATAGCAACGACCCCTTCTTGTCAACAACCTCCTATTCCCAAAGCTCCCGTATTGTTGTTTTGGGTTGAGCTTGATTGGGATAGAGTTTAGGGTTACGTAGTTTAAGGCAAGATCTTCTTTACCTTTAGCTTTCCCGCATAAAAGCCTCTGAACATATTTGTGCTTTCTCGCATTTTGGGTGAACCTCCTTCATTAAGGGGAAAGTTGGTCTGTCCGGCTTATATAGGAGCTAGTTTTTTTTGCAAGGTCATGCTTTAGAACTGTAGAGTTACCTGTTATGCTATGACAGGGGCCTCGTATTACCCTATCTTCCTCGAGGGTGCCAGATATCTCGTTGGCCGGCTATCAATAAGCAGGACTATGACGGTAGGGCTTTTGCAGCTCTTACCCATGCAAGGTCTTTGAGGGACTTCCATAAGGATCCTACCGAAGACCATGAACACAAGCCTTCATGGGCCTCCTGTTTATGTGTATAGTTCTCTGAATGGTCGTACTGGTTTGCGGACCTAAAAAGCGGTCATTTAGAGAACTATCCATGTGGTTCCTGGGACCCGACCAAGGCCCATGTAGAACCCTTGCAAAGCCCTGAAAACCGAAACCCAACCCAGCTAGAAGTCTGAGATCCTTCTGCTTGTGTGGTTTGGTGATCCTTTGTAAAACACCCTGTTCAGAAGGCAGATCCTTAATTGTATGTGCTTTTTTTTGAAAGCCCTAACCTGGACCCCAAAAGTATGTAGAATAATAGCCTTATATAGGTGTTGGGCCATTATTTTACCTACTTTTGGGGGTCTCCTAAAGCCTTAAAGAAGGACGCCTTGACCCCAAGCTGAAACAGAATAACCCTAAACCCTTTAGGGTTTAGGGTTTAGGGAAACCCAACAGCCCGACGCCAAAACTTTCAAAACCTATGCTGGGACAGCTCAAGGAAATGCAAGAGTTGCTGACGTTCTGCAAGATCGAGCTGCTCAGACTCAGAAGAGTTCATGGCTTTAGGGCTTAAAGGTCTTAGGCATTTAGATTCTGTCGTTTCTAGGGGGGAAGTCTCAAGGTTTGGATTTTCAGTGTTTAAGGGTGCCTGTTGGGGGATGAGGGTTTAGGGTTTAGGGTTTATGGTTCCCCTCCGGATGTATTCTCCTTCCGGGGTTCCGTCTACGACAAAAAGTAGGTTGTGGTTGGTTGAGGTATCATGGGTTCAGTTGGAGGCATATTGCTGAATTCAAGGTTCTGCCACGGATGAAGAGTTTCGGGCGCAGGGGTTCGGAACATAGGTCATTTCACCATTGCTCCAAAATTAGGGTTTATGTTTCAGGGTTTAGGGCTTAGGGGGCTGAGGGGCCTGCATTCAAGGGCCAATCAAGGGGTTCGGGTAGAAGGTTTTCAGGGTTCTAGTGGCGCATGTAGCGGCAGCATGCTTCATCTCATTCACTAGTGGATCATCATCCGTCATAAGCTCACAGAATCTAGATTCTGCAAAACGTACATGCAAAACCCCCAAATCAGGATCAGTGCTTGGAGTCCAGGGCTATTGACGTTTTGGGGTTTAGGATCTTTGAGCAGTTGATGTGACTGGCCCAGTCATCCACAGTGCTCGTATTGACACATATGTAGGCTTCAGAGTATCAGATTTGTGCCAGGTTCTTTCGGAGGGGAAGAGGGAACTTTGCTCACTAAGGACGGCAACAAAGTTTGCGTCTTGGCCGCAACATCGTTCTGTAAACCCCATCCCGATTCAACGGAAGTCCTCGACTCTGCTTTACTTCCGCTCTCAGTTCGAAGGTACACAGGTGTCCCTGCGATCACAGAAACATCAATACTACGGTTGATGGACAAAATCCTGCATGACCCTAAGGACTCTAAACTATGGGAATTACGGTATATTCCTTATAATGGGTAATGCAGGATTTTGTCCATCAGCCGTAGGATCACACCCGCAAGGCTTTTGCCATCCTTGGTTCCAGCGGTACCAATCCCAGGATCCTTCAGGAGGAGTTTCTAGGTCATAAACCCAGAGAGCCCAATACCCCTTAATCAAGGAATATACCTTAAATCATAATATGAATCCCCTTATTATTTAAGGTATATTCCTTAATTAAGGGGTATTGGGCTCTCTGAGAACCGCAGCAAACCAGGCACATTCGAAGGAATCTAAAGCGAAAGCAGCCCCGCACTAGAACCGCTAGAAGGAACGGCATCTCACAAGTTCAAGTTGCCTAGAAGGTTTTTATATGGTTTATACCTTAACCCTGAATAACCCTATCTTTTTAGGGTCCCATATTCGGGAACCCCTGCAGTCCGTTGGACGGCTTGCAAAGTTTAAGATGCGTAGGACTATAGCGTTTGTCTTTGCAAGGATCCAGTATTTAGGTGTTTTGCCAGGAGTCGCGGGACCCGCTACTCCTATATATGCTCCTACTCCTGCTCCTACTCCTAATTCTACTCCTGCTCCTGACACCTGCCCTACTCCTCCTCCTACTCCTCCTACTGCTCCTGCTCCTGACACCTGCTCCTACTCCTGCTCCTGCTCCCACTCCTCCTCCTACTCCTACTCCTGCTCCTACTCCTGCTCCTGCTCCTCCTACTCCTACGCTTGCAAGGATCTCTTCGACGTTCTGGATGCCGACCTCGGAGGTCAGCTTCACTTCAATGAGACCCTCGGGTTGCAACGCAACTGCTAGGATTTACAGGGGTTTAGGGCTTATGCTTGTGTGTTTATTTCAACAGGTGTTGTGGATTTCTTTTTGGTTTCTATACGGTTGATAAGGTTTCAGATGGACATGTCAACCGGGGTGCTGGCTAGTCTCCAAGTTCTGCCTATCTTATGATGCTGTGCGCACACCAAAACCACATGTGCCATTCCCAAACACGTATTCCTAGAAAGTCCAAGGTCTCAGCATGCCCTGAGCCTAAGCTCTGATCCAGGATATGTTTTTGGAAAAACTATCGGCTTCCACCGCTAAACCCATTGATGCAAAAGGACGCGGTAGCACACTCCAAAACGACCCGAACTCTGAAATCCTTACTCTTGCCATTAGGGCTTATAGGGTATAGAGGTATAGGCTAATGTAACAGGCGAACAACCACGCCTGTGTCGAATCCTCATTCAGCCTGATAAAAACTGTACAAACACCTCTGGGCTCGATTCCCCACAAGTACCTATAAAGGCACCTTGCCTGGATCCTTGTAAGAAGGATCCTACTCGTCAGGCTTCTCGCTGAGGGTCCCCCATTCTCCCTACTTTCGAAAATTCCTTTACGGTCAGATGCTAGGTAATCTCGTTACTGCATTCACATAGAGCCCCAACTTTTTGCCATAGTCAGCGCGTATCGAACATATTCCACTACTTCGGCCCCCTATGGCAACAGCTGAGGCGAGTCGTAACCCTTGTAGAACCCTTATAGGATCCTTCTCGGGGTCCAAAACCCGAAAAGTCCGCAACAGCCGAGGCTGGTCGAAGGCTTGATGCAACTGAGAGGTCCGATTACGAAGTGCGACGTGATATCCCTGCGCTGCTTGGGCCGCAGGGTCGGGCTTTTTTCATCTCTTGAGGAGGAGGAGGGTTAGGGTGTAGGGCTTCGGGTTAAGAGTTGTTCGGAGTTTATCGGGGAGGGTGGTTGTTCAGGGTTTGGGTTTATTAGGGGTGTGGGGTTAGGACTTGATACGGCTGATGGACAAAATCCTGCATGACCCTATGGGAATTATGGTATATTCCTTATAATGGGTAATGCAGGATTTTGTCCATCAACAGTAGGGTTCGGGTGGTGATTTGAGGGTTTCATATTTTCGGTATCTATCTCTGCTCGGTTATGCGACTTTGAGGTTTTTTGGGGGGATTGAGGGTTTGGATACTTTTGGAATATACACTAATGATTACCCTTAAAGGCCCTTAAAACCCCTAACCCCCAAAACCCCTAAACCCTAAAGCCCCTAAAGCCCCCAAACCCCCAAAAACCCTAAACCCAAAACCCCTAAACCCCTAAAACCTAAAACCCCAAAACCCAACCCCTGATCCTCTAAAAGCCCCGGAAAAGTCCCCCCGAAAGCCCCTAAAAACTCAAAAGCCCTGGGCTTTGGAGTACCATACTTTAATACTTTTTTTCGTTAAAGGAACCCTTATGAAAAAAAGTTTATACTTTTTTCTCCCTGGTTACTCAAAAGCCCAGCCTCTGTAGGCCTCATGATGAGCAACCTCCTCCGCAGCGTGATGCGCATCGTCGAAGCCCGTGACACGCCTAGCCCGGAGCTCACAGCTGAGGTTCTTTGTTTTTTGGTTTTGCTGAGTTTTATTTTTGGTCTAGGGTTCTAGGTTTAACTATTTGTTTTTGGTTTTTGGTTTTGCTGAATATTTTTTTTGGTTTAGGGTTTTTGGGGTTTAGGGCTTAGGGTTTCAGGGTTTAGTTACTTTAGTTCTTTGTTTTTGTTGGTTATATGTTGGGGAAGCGGATGGGTTTCAATAATAAGGCGGGTCTTCCGGGAATCAAATGAAAGCGTTTAGGGAGGAGGCCACCGTTTTTGTGTGTGGGGCCCCTGCTGTCCCCAGGGATCCTCTTGCCTTAATTAAGATTCCTTTAAAGGGTTCAAAACCCTACTCTAATTGTTAAGGCCCCTGTATTATGGCCCTCATGGAAGTCTTGCCATTCGATCCAAAGACCTCTTCTTGTCAGATGTATCACTGCAACTGAAGGGTCCCAGCCGAATTTCAACTGGGCCTTCTCGCCCTAGGATCCTCAGTGTACAAGGCTTCCTAAGGGCCCTAAACCCAGAATTTTTTGCTTGAGAAGATCTGCTGGGTTTGAGGGTTTGGGCTTCTTCCGTGATCCCCAGGCACAAGTCTCGCTAAACGGAAAAGCTCTAGACTCCTAGACCCTACAACACCATGTGTGCTTTCCCTCTTCTTGCGACCACGAGTCTGCATCAGACTCGCACACAGCCCCGAGAAAAAGATGGGTAGGGCAGATCAATGGAAAAGACTCTTTCGGGTCTCACTCCTTTTGGAATGTCTGAATATGCCATGGGCCATGTCCGCCGGAACCTTCAAGACACATCTTAAAACTATGCAATCATGCCAACAGGCATGCAGACCCCAAGCCTAAAGCAATCCGAGTTCGTCCTTTGGGCGAGACATGTTCGAAGGTCGTGTCGTCCGCTATAGCTCGCAGCACACCATGGCGGCCTAGACAGGTGCCGGGTTTTTCGATTTGTGGACTGGGTTAAATAGGGGCTCAAATAATTACCAATATTATTTTGAGGGTTCCTATAAGTATAGTATAGTGGGCCCCAAAATCTGTTCTGATTATTAAGGCCCCCATGTTGGGAGTTCGCTCTTGTCAGAGTGATATCCTCTTACTCGTTGATAGGGCCTTAAATTAAGCAATCTAGGTGGTGGCCAGTGGTTGGCTCATTCCAGCACCCAATAACCGGCATCATCACCATCACGATCATCATCACCATCATCGGCATCAACATCATCATCATCAGATCGTCGTCATCATGATCGTCATTGCACAGGTTAGTTGAGCCCGCAGACCTAGCAGCAACTGTGAAGAGAACCCTGCTAGTTCAAACCATAGCAGTGCTCCAGGCAAGGCGGCAAGGACTTGCAACTTCTCATTGTCGTTTGACTAACAGTACCTGTGCTCATCTAAGTACGGCGGCAGACATTTTCGGGACGGCACCAAAATCGGTCGCAATGGTGATCACCGTGATCTAAATCCCAAGTGCAACAGTTACGTGGTGCAAATACTGGTAGGAACAAGATGTTTGTACAGAAAGAACCACGGCATGTACAATGATACAAGGTAGAGATTTTGGACAGATCAGACATGATTATGCTATTGCTCAGCAGAAAGCTCACGGTGTTGAACAGAAGAATTTCGACGATACGAAAGTCTGAACCTGAAGTCCTCCACCGTGAACCCCAGACCCTGAACCCCGAAGCCTATCGCCAGGGTTTAGGGTTTACGGACCCCTATCGCTAGAGTTTACCCTAAATTCCCACCCAGGACTGCTTAGGCCGTACCCACTCTAGGGTGCCTGGACAATGGCTGGAGCCATTGGAGAGGGGTCAAATTCAATGGCGGCCACGAAAACCTTTGGTGGACATTTGCTTTGGCACCCCTGCCCCCCCTAACCCCCCGCCCCTGCCCCCTGGCCTCCTCGCCCGCCCAATTTCCCGTCCTTGTCCTTCCCTTACC